>VZTB01004761.1:1551675-1708476 GCA_013397245.1 Thryothorus ludovicianus
ACTAAGGGGAGCGATTTTCTGCCCCGTGCTCGGCATTGGTGAGGCCACGAATGGAGTGATGCGTCCGGTTCTGGGCACCTCACTACAGGAAGGATACGGAGATGCTGGAGCATGTCCAGAGAAGGGCAGCGGAGTTGGGGAAGGGTCTGGAGCATTCATCATACGAAGAGCTGCTGAGGGAGCTGGGGTGCTTATCCTGGAGAAAAGAAGGGTCAGGAGTGACCTTATTGCTCTCTACAGCTCCCTGAAAAGAGGTAGTGGCCAGGTGTGGATTGGCCTCTTCTCCCAGGCAACCAGTCACAGGACAAGAGGAGAGGGCCTCAAATTGCACCAGGGGAGGTTTAGCTTGGACATTAGGAGGGATTTTTTCACAGAAAGGCTGATTGGACATTGGAACAGGTTGCCCAGGGCAGTGGTGGAGTTACTGTGTCCTGGATTGTTTAAGAAAGGCTGGACATGGAATTTAGTGCCATGGTCTAGTTGATAAGTAGTGTTTGGACAAAGGCTGGACTCAACAATATTTGAGGTAATTTCCAATCTAATTTATTCTGTGATTTTTTTTTTTTCTTTACATAGAAGCAAAACAAAACAATTTCTCCCTGTGAACTGGTCCATTGGAGCCTACCCAGTGAGGATCTATTGTGGAAGGGCCATATTTGGTCTGTGAAATGAGAGCTGAGTGTCAGGAGGGGACTGCTGGAGATACTTCTGTCCCCAAAACACTGCAGGCACAATTGTTCACAAGGAAAATCTACTGTTGAGGAAGGAAGAGGAGCCTCATTTCCTGCATCAGTGCTGTCCCACTGTTTGGAGTTCGAAATGCAGCTATTGGAAAAGCAACTGTAAGTTTAGCACTGCCACTCCCAGCAGATCCCAACTGGTTGCATCAGCTGCCATGATGTTTAGTGAGAAAATTTGCCCTTTATTTTCTATTAATGTCAGGATAAAAATGCCCTGAGAGAAAGTAACCTGCACTCTAATACAATTGAACAGTCACTGGTAATTGTCTTAGGCGCATCTCAACTACAGAGACAGATCCTCTGCTGACACAAACTGGTGCCACCATCTCGTCTGTCATTTAGGCATTAGAAGGAGCCATATTTGATTTGCAAAATCTTTATTACGGATGATGATGTAATGCAGCTCTGTGTGGAGACATCCAAACTACCTCCAGCAGCAGAAGTGGTTTAGCCGTGTGAGCATTCACTTGGGGCTAATCAAACCTGACAAGAGAGTGTTATCGTGGGCAGAACACTCTGCTAAAATAGATATAGTCTGCATTGGTGCTCAGATAAAAACAACAGGCTGCACTACACAGACATGACCAGACATGCCACACATACACCTCTGACCCTACAGTGAGTTTAAGAGAGGAGACTGTCAGGAAAGAGAAACCACAAAGGATTTTATACTTACAGAACCATCGGGGGATTGATTTATCTATCGAAAGTATTTTATGAGAGAACATCACCTTCCCGGACAGTCAGAAGTGAACTTTGAGCTGTTCAGTATTATACAGTAAGAGTATTTGCGAATGCTCCGTAAACTCCAAAAGCCAGGCATCGAAATTGGCATCAATTCCCCATACAACACACACACCCCATGATGAGCATGAAGAAGTTAAAAGAGGGCAGCGCTAATTCCCAGCCGCAAAGAGCTGCCCGGAGGTTAACAATCCATAGGTTGTCCGGTCAGCTTGAGCTCTGCCCGCTCCCGGCGGTGCGGAGGACGCGGCCGCGCTTCCAGCGCTCTCCATCCGCGCCCTTCTCCCGCAGGCGGAGCTGCTCCGCCGCGCTCCCGGGCTGCGGCCCACCCTGGCGGCCGGGCGTGACCGAGCCCCGAGGTCAGCGGCGGGGCCCGCACCGCCCCGCGCCGGGGCTGCCGCGGGTGGCACCGGACGTGCCCCCGCCGCCATTGGCGGGAGCGCCCTGGAATTCCATGACGCCAGGCGGGGCGGGGCGCGGCTGTCCCGGCCCCGGCGCTGCCCCCTCCCGCAGCCAGCCCGTGCTTTCCTGCGGGAGCTCCTGGAGGGCTGCGGCGCTGCTCCCGCCCTGCCGCTGGCGGCTCCGGCTGATGTCAACCGTGAGGAACACCGCGGGCTGAACTACGGGGTATTGTCTGCCCACAGCGGAACACACGGAAAGCACAGAGAAGGAAATACTATTCCAGTACTAGCAGGTTTTGCACCTTCTTTTCATCGTCGCTGGTTAATGCCATTAAACCCCTGCTTTTCCAGGGCTGTAGGAACAGGTACGGCCCTCTGAGCTTTACCACAAATGCTATTTGTGCGCCTACAGGACAGCACAGGAAGAGCTGGCCCAACTCTAAAAAGATTCCAGACGTTCATCTTTCACTGGCAGCACCGATAAGCCTTTGCTCCTCCTTTCCGAAGGCCTTTATCTCTGCAGGCCACGGGCATCTTCCACCCCAAGGCATCCATAAGCGGCCATGAAGAAATCTAACCTAATGAGATTCCACTGGTTTAGCCGGCAATAACATGCCAAGGACAACTGCAGCACTTCATCCTCACCCAGTGTAACCACCGCTGCTGCAAACATGGCCAGATTGCTACGGGAAAGAAGATTAGGGTGGAAAACAGCTGGTGCAGATTGGAGCCAGAGAAGACTCAAATGATAAGGAAAAGAAGAACATTCAAATCAGAAGTTATTTCCAGCACCTTTCACAGAAAACAGACAGCCCTAATTCAGCAAAAAAGAGTCACATTTCTACTGCTCATACTCCTTTGGGCTGTCCAAGTAGCAGACAATTTTCAAAACAATTTCTTTCACCTTTCCCTTGTTGGGGAGAAAATCTCATCTTGCCTGGGAGACTCTGAGCAGAGGAAGGCAGGTACTTTTCCTATCAGGATGCATTAATTGCAACAATTACATCAAGCTAAAAATACTGTTTCAAAATGTCACTAGGAAAAAAAACAAAACCAAAACAAAACACAAAGCAAACAAAACTAATACACTGCTTTGGACCTTTCCAAATAGCTCCTAGTCAGCTTCCAATGCCAGTGTAATGCACTGGCCCAGTTGGAGGAAGAGCTGCTACCAGATCAACCCCAGTAACATCACAGACTGCAGGAACATCTACAAACAACTGCAGCAGCTGCTTTCCTTTGCAACAGCACAGATTAGAAGCCAAACAAAACACAGCAGAGCAGATGAAGTTTGCCTTTTTTCAAAGTTAACTGGACCAAAAAAGGAAAAAAGGGAATCCAGAGTATGATCGGAGTATGGTCGTTTTTAAGCAACACTGCTGGTAATCTTTCAGAATCATTTGAGAAAGGCTTCCTACTACAAAAGACATTCACAGTTTGTCACCAAACTCCAGAGGGTCTCTGATCAAAGAAGAAACATTTCTTTCCTGTCCCCCCAAAAGCACAAACTAAACATCCAAATGACTTAGCCTAGTTCCAGCTCAACAGATAAAGGTCCTCTCCTATCACCCAGGGAAAACTGGAGTTGTTATTAGTTTTATCAAAAAAGCTATTAAGACATTTTGGTGATGGAAGGAGTATAAAAGACTGCCTTTATTTATCTACAGCCTTCAGCTGATTCTTACTTTCATTCATCTCCTCCCAGATCCAATTCTCCCCTCCTGTTCTCAGTCAAATCCATCTCCCTTCTTTAACTCGTTGAACCTTCGACCAACCTTTGCACTCCAGATCTGCAAGTTCTCACCCATTCCCTGCCCCAGCTCCCAGCCTGGTGGCCATTTCCTTATTTCATATTCCCTACACACATTCTTTGCCTCAATGTATTTGCTCAGACAGTTGCATTTTCCTCTTCTTTCTGCTTTTTAGTTTTTTTCCTATCCCTATCTTTCACCCTCTTGATTCTGATGCCAGTTTCCACCTTCTCCTAGTTTTTCAGCCAGCCCCAGTCCCATACCTGCTGTGTTCCCTTCTGCAGCTCCCAGGCTGGACAGCCTTTCCTAGCCAATTTCAATCCCATCCTTATAAAACACTGGACTGTATTGCTTCATCTTCAGTCCTGGCAGGCCTGCCACTCAGTTTGTGGTTGTGGCTGCTATGCCCTTACAATTTCTCCTAGAAACTGAAGTTAAATGTCAGTACAAAATGCTCACAAGCTTTAAAACTATCTTCCTCTTAAAATGCATTTTGACAGAATTAAAATATTTGTAGCCTCAACTTAGCATTAACAGTACATTTGGTGCAGATTTAAATGTATTCCTAAATAATCATCCACATAAAAGACAAAAATACACATTTGCTGGTTTTTCCTAGGAAGTTACTAGGGGTGGCAATCATTGGCACTTGTTAAGGAAAAGTACAAGTCACCTAAAAACCTCAAAATGAGTTACAATAATTTTGCCTCTGTGTAAATAGCTTTCTATTAGTATTTGTTTCGAAGGTTTCTATGTCATGGGTTTGCAGACCACAAAAGGTAGTCACTGTACTGCACAGCTGTTTGATATGCTGGTTTGCCCATCCCACTGGACATGTTTCTATCCTTTGGAATATTTATATTCTCTGTCCATACAGACACCAAAAATACACTGGCCAGAACTAGCAGCTGTGTAGCACACCTATCTTTAGAGATTGGCACCTACTAGAAACACAGATAAGAAGAAGTTGTGTAGTAGCAGTCGTGGTTGACACAGCTTTTTTCTCACTTTTATCGTGTCTTTAAATTGTGTCTTTTGCCTTTTGCAGTTCTCTGAAAAGCTTCACATATATCAGACATTATGGTCCCACTGTTCAAAGAAAACTCTTCCACATGTTTACTTTTAAGCAACTCTCAAACTCCATGGGTTCCTGTGGAGGATTCATAGTTTTTATTTATGCCTGTGCTAAAGTACAGATCCCTGACATCTGAGCCCAAAGGAAAGTCTCCCTGTTCAAATAAAAATGCAAATGTACATGTGCCACAGAAAAAAAAAAAATATTGGGAGTTCCTGGGTTCTTCAGGAAAGCTTAAAAGAGACAGCTACTTTAAAATGCAAAATCATCAGTCCTAACATCCAAAGTCCAAAGGTACTTCTTTTCACACTTTGAGCATCACATATGGCCAGGGGATTCAGAACAACCTACTTTGGAGACAAAGTGCATTTTCCTAATGTCTCATAACCCAAAAGCAGTAAATCTGGCTTTTTTTTTTTTTTTTTTTCCGTACCTTTTTTGGTAATTAACACTGTTTAAATGAAAAGTTTTTCCCAAAAGGTATTTCAAGGTCAAAGTTCAAAAAGAGTGAAAATAAGCCAACAATAGCTTAGAGACTAAGATTCAGGACTTCTGAATTTTGCTCCTCTTTTTGGATTACCACTAATTTTTAGGAGGTTTGATGAGTTTGATTCACCTTTGTGGATCCTCTCCTACAAAGACTTACCAAACTCTTAGTTTCAATAAGTATACGCCTGCTGTTATATAGGGTCTCCTGGCTCTAATTCCTTATGTATCATCCAGGATTCTCTTATTATAATCTCATTTGTATGGCCTATTATTAACACACATGCACTGCTGGAACTCATCTCTCACCACAGAACATGAAAGAGTAAATAACGTTATATAAAATAGGGTTAATTCTTTCTTTTCTGTGGTCTAGTGAGTTCCTTCTGGTGGAAAGAGTCATAAAAATTCTGTATGAGCACCCTATAATGACATCCTGAAATGCCATTCCTATTCCTTTCTTGTTTGCTTATTTGTTTGTTCATAATAGCCTTTTAGATATGCTTAATATTTTAGTATACTTTCTAATAGAAAGTAAAAAAATGTCCATTACCTTTTGAAGACTGGAAGTTAAAAATATCTTTAATTGCCTGATCCAGAGCTAAGAACAGTCCCAGGTACATACAGTGCATTGTAGCTGTAACCACAGTCTTCATTTCTTCTTATCAGCTTTGAAGGATTGGCATGCAACAGTTCAGTATCTTAAGGTGGAAACAGGACTTGCAATATCATACCAAAAAGGCTGTATTCCTATTACACTATATTGGCACTATAAAAAATCCTAAACAGAAACCACCTGTCAGGAGAACTTCAGCTTCTTATTGACTTCTCTAAGCTTATGCCCTTTCTTCTTCCATTTCTCAGGACAGTATTATGATTTTGTCTTAGATACTGGCAGTTTGGAGTGCACTGAAAGGTTAACTGAAACAGAAACCAAGCCCTAGCACCTGAGAGGGAACAGGGCACAACAGATAATTGTGAGGTTATTGTACAGCCCTGCCAAAGCCTGGAAATTGTATGGTATGACAATTGTATGGTATATCTGTGATTTTTTAGATAAAGTATGATCAAATGTGGTAACATATTTTAGAGATATGATGTGAAATTTAACTATAGAAATATATTAAAGGCATTGGGTGAAAGGACTGGTGGACAAGTGAAAAGAAATGGGAGTTTTTCCTCTGTAATAATGATAATGCAAGACTCTGGAATTTACTGTAGCTGCCTGAGTTAGTTTGCATTGACAGACACATTTCAAGTGGGTTTTTGCAGAATTTTCTGCAGAATAGGAAAGAACAATTGTTCCGGGGAATATTTCTTCCCAACGTTACAGCACAATAAAATTATTTAACTCATTTTAGCTCTTCTGGCTCTTCACACATGACTAAATTATGATAACAACGTTTTCTGTCTTTTGAAGCATTGTATTGTACTGTGGAAGGAACTGGGTAGCCCATGGTTTTCTAACAGAGACTACTGCAAGATCTTTTCTTTCCAGTACTTCTGTGTTACGGGTTCATTAAAGCTGCCAAAGAGAAACAACCAACACAAGCTCTAATTGGTTCCCAAACAAGATCCCTACTACAACTACACTGATTTCCTAGGAGTTGCTGTTGTAGAAGAATTCCAGCAGGCTGATTTTGCCCAAGGCTCACACCTGCAGGAAAATAACCCCCTGCAGGCTTGCATTAGGGAGGGGAAAAGAAGGCTCACTCTTTTCCAGCACCCATTAGGCTTACATTGATCTTGTAAAGGACGCCTTTTTAGGCACTGATGCAGGATCCAGCCCCTGCTGACACTGCCTTGAAAGGCTCTGAGAGCTACTATACTTGACAGAACTTAAAGATAATATTATTTATTTCATTTCTTTGCTCAGAAGGGTAATCTCATGAGATATGAATCTCTTCTTCATGAGGGCCCTGGGGATGGCAGGCAGAATGAAACTCAGCTACTCTTTAGTACACTGCAAACAGCACAGACCAAAGTACTCAGGCTCCAATAGCAAACAGCAGACCAAAATATCAGCTATGACACCCCATATCTTAATTTATTTGGAACAATATTCTGTAGGCTGGTTGCTTTCAAAATAGATCTGCTTGTTCTCGTAAAAATATAAGACTGTCTTGAAATGGCATTGATGCTTCATAAGCCTCATTTGTGATGCTTCCCCAAGCCTCAGCTGAGGAAGGGTCTCAAAAATGAAAATACTGTTCTGAAGTCTGGCTCTAAGACAGTTGAGAAGTGTTCTGACACGTCCCATCTTTCTTAGCAAGTATTCCCAAATCTCAAAACCCACTCCTGGAGAAAGTGGTCTCCTGAGAGCAGAAAAGGGAGAGGAAAGATGGAGTAGCAGACATTATATCTTAAAGCATCCACAAAGAACATGAAGTTATTTTCAGTCTTATGAGACTACAGAGCTTTGGGGGTTTTTAAAGAAACTAAAGCTTCCTATTTTCCCTACATTTGTTGTAAGTTACACACGCTGTAGACTCTACTTTTCTGTACCGTATTTTTAGATGATTTTTCTTCATTTCTCCTCCTCTTATTCTCCAATTCACATCTCACAAGGCATCACGGTATGAAAACTGGAGTTGCTATTGAGAATAGCACTTTATAGTAGCACTTCTCATCAGTTTCCTAATGAAACACAGTTCATGTTCAAGCCTAATGAAGAACAATTTGCCCTGACTACTCAACGTTCAGTATCCACAATTCCAGTTGAGAATAAAAGGATTCACAGATATTGCCTACTGAAAATGAGGCCTAGTGTGCCTCTGACTACATACCCAGGTGTGGGCACCCTAATTAGAGGCTATTTTTTTAAAAAACTCCTTTAAAATGCTCACAGAGCTGCTTTCAAATCACAAGGGAGAAAGTGTCAGAGCCAGAATTAGAAGTTCCTGTCTCCCAAACACGCTCTGACCACACGTCTCTTGTGTCAGAGAAGGGGGCTGGAAGCGAGGGTGCACAGGAACCATGTGGCAATAGGTGGTTCCTTCTCATCAAATAGTGCCTGTCAAGCCTCACCCGCTTTGTGAGTGCCACAGAGCTGCTCTCAGGGGGCCCAGCTGCCTTAAGGGAGTCCAGGGACCATTGGTGATGAGAAGGATTTGTCAGGCAGCACCAGTTCCTCGTGTATGACTTGTATGTCTTAGTCAGTTGCTGACAAAATTCCCTCTTAAGTTTTAAAGGGAGAGTTTTACCAGAAGTCTTACATCCCTGCAGACAGGTGATGACATCAAAATCTCATTTTTTGTTTCTGAATTCTGAAGAAAGTGTCAGACAGTTGTGTTTGCAGGCACAAGCTCGATCCCCTAACAACTCCAAACTCATCAAAACAAACAAGCAACAGAAGGTAAATGAGAATACACAAATGTAGCATGTGCTAACATAGCATGATTTTGGCAAATCTTACATTCTGTGGGGACTCACTACAACTTTTGCATGCTAAGTCTTGGCACTACAACTTAGAGTGTACAAGTGATGTTAAAATACAAGCCACAGCCTGGGCAACTAAAGTGGAGAACAGCAGTTGGATTAAACAAGGACCACAGGGAACAGATCTTAGGACAGAGGAAGAGAAGCAGCACCATTTGAAACCTCAGCAGCAAAGAATCACAGGAAAGGCTGCCAGGTTATATCCCCTGGGATACTAGGCTGCCAGGCACAGTTTCCATGTTGGCACTGTATCTCATATTCAGCAGAGGGGCTGTGCTTATGCAGGATAAACCCCCACTGTGAGAGGGAGTAATTTATCAGATGCTGCTGAAATTGATGTTACACACCTCATTCCATCTTGAAGTTACACCCTTTGGCATAGGCCTGACCCCCAATAGACCCCCATTCCTGGGAGTCACTGTCACTTCCCCCTGCTAAGGCACACAGCACCCTTCTCCCATGGTGCACTGAAGGACAAGCTGGCTGGCCAGCAGCCCTGAATTTCAGGCTGTGGCTCAGAGGGCCAGAAGATTGCTCCTGCCACATCTGCAATATTTAAGGTTCTTGGTTCTGAGAAGCACAAGACCACCTGTAGAACCTTTACAGGCAAAGGGCCACCTGCACAAACCAGGAGTGAACACCAGAGCCATGCCCAGGTGTGCAGATGTGGGGGTACAATTGGCATGAAGGCTTCTCCTGACAAACTGTTCCTCTAACTTCCTGATACAAAAGAACATGAGGGAGAAAAAAAACCAAAAAAACAACCAACCAACAAAACAACCATCATCAACAAGATTTTCCAACTGTAACTTCCACACACTGGCAAGAACTTCTTCATAGCCCTGCTTTGAGAAACAACCAATCTGGCATATTCTGACACCGACATCACTTCTAGGCCAGAGCCCAAGTCAGATAGGAACACGAAGGAACAAAAGCACAGCTGTATCATCGTGTTCCTAATATTGAAATATAACCATGTGAGGACATGGTTTTTCCAGGCCTCACATACATGTGACTTAAGAAAGATCCTCAAGGGGCATAGTGAGCTGTGTTACAAATTCCTCATAGCTGACACAAAATTATCTCTGTTTTGGAAAGGTTTAGAAGAAACACTGGAGGGGAATCCAACCAGTGGTATTCCCTGAACATCACACTAACAATTAAATTTCAATTGCATGGGTGCAAAAATATATTGTGTAAAGAAAATATTTATTCCAAATTATTCCAGTATCAAACCAACAAGAGGCTACACATGTCTATAATCCTATAATGTCAGTATTCTCCAACTCAAACTTATAGTTTAAAACAATGACACCAAAAATCCCCCACACATTTTCCGTAAATCAATATTGGTATGTTTTTTTCTAAGAGAAACAAATACAAATCTGAATGTGTTAATAATAATTTGTGCCAACAAGCTGGCAGAACATTCTCTACACAAGAAGATAAATACTACTACTACAAGAATGTTGTCTGAGTATAAATGGGGCTTATATGATCCAGTCAAAAGGCAACCATGCCAAACTCAGCACCCAAAGAATGACTGGATCCTTCACTTGGGGCATCTCTCCCTCAAGCCAGCAGAGCTTTGAGAATTTACACTAGCTGAGGATCTGACTCATAACACTTGATCAAAGGTCAAATGATCAGTATCAAGATCTGCTTTAAACTCGATTTATGAACACCACCATGCCACAGACTGCTGAGCACGTGATAACTCTGCTGAACATAACCCAAAATGAGGGCTTACCCACTTGAGGGACTCTCCTTGAAATTTCTGTCTTTTTAGACCTGTCCTGTGTGCTCTCCCTTTTGTTGCTGTCCTCTTTTCCTCTTTCAGTTCCTTTGTAGTCTCCTCAGGTAAACCAAAAGCAGGCAGACGTGGGTGGGGTAGTATAATTTGGGAGCTCCTCCCAACTACTGGAAATGCAACTTCAGTTCTAGCAAGGAACATTTCCAAATCAATTTTCATCTCAGTTGAAAAACAAATGAGGATACCTGATCTTTTTTTTTCTTTTCCCATTCAGCTGATCATTTCAAGAAGTGTGTAACTTTGGCCTAGATATTGCAGACAGTGTCATGATGGGATGAAAAGTCCACATTGCAAAGCCATACAATGTTCAGTCTCTCTCTTCTCTTTCTTAAAAACTTTAAGGCATGAGGGTCTTACAGAGAATAGAGATCTACCTTGTATATAATATACACATTTCATACCTTATGCTCACTCTTAGCTTTGGATTTTTATGAAGTTGTCAAATATACAGGTGCCAATTAGGAAAATAGAATCCAGTCCCTACACAGAGATTTAGTAATTAAGCAGTGTCTCTGCAGTGTCTCTGCAAGCTGTAATTAAAAGCTTCATTAGAGGGAGAGCAAAAGTAGAGGCAGAGACCTGGCTTTGCTATTGTTTTCCTGTAAAATACACTGTTCACTACAAGTGACCTTTTCAGCACTCTCCAGCTCTATTTTGGTTAAAATTAACCTTAACAGACCAAATTTAAGCATTCAGACTGGCAAAGCAGAGAAAACACAAGGTTAAGGAATTCTTAGAACCGGAAGTGTTACCTTCTACAATGTAACCTGTGTGTCTAATGAACCAATTAATTTCAAACTATTGCTGCCAAATTTCAAATTGCTATTAAGAACACTAACCAGGTTGACTGTGCTGATGATATTTATCACCAAACAAAGAGGGACTTTGGTTTCTCAGGTTCTTCACGTATGTGTGTGCAGGGCAGCGCATGTTCCTCCCCTGAAAGAGCTCACAGTTTAAATATCCCTGCATAGGATGGAGACAAAGGTGTTAAGCACAACAAAGGAACCAATGTGAGGGTAAAACCGGGTTTAGAGTTACCTTAAAATCTTGATTATCTCTAAGTATCTGCACTAGTAACAACTATGGGCTATAAGAATAAAAAATATCCAGCTACTCACCCCAGACTTGTTTGGAGATTGAAATCCAGGCATTCTCTGTGAGACAATAAGAATGTCAAACAGTAGCTATTGCACTCATACAGTCTATAAGTAACATTTCTATTTCTCCCTCACCCCCTCCCATCCCAGTATCAGGTCTCTTAAGACCCTGCCTCTCCCCATCATGCCAATGACACAGAAACTGAAGCAGATGATTATTGACATTAGGCAGGAAACTGCATTTGCAAATATCAGCTTAGATTCATCACAGTTAATTACATTTTTGTCAAACAGTATGATATGTCACACAGTATCATATTGTCTGAAGTAAAGAATGTTCCCTCATGTTATACAGCCTCTTAGTTATTGTCCTAAGAAGACACACACAGAGGTTTCTTTTCATCCTGTCCTTACCCTCCATATAAAATAATATGAAAGCATGTAACACATTTAATTGCAAATACATTATGTGGAATTTACCCTTCAGGATACCATTAAAATGTAAAAGAAAATATATCCAGATGATCCAGTTCCATATATTTATGATAGTACATGACTGACTGCCTAGCAGACAAAATCCTCCACTCTTAAAGAACGTGTTTTCAAATTTTGGAAGTGACCTGAGTGGACAAAATTCACTTTTGTTAATATCTCTGCACACTTAGAATATTCTAAAAGGAACATATGCATCTGTTTCATACTTTTGGTGAAGTCTTCCATCCTTTCTCTTACCTGTGTCTAGTAGCATTTTTAGAAGTGAGAAACACTGAATTCTTATTAGAACAACTCTTGACCATCCTTGCTAATTTGGGCCCCTCATGAACAACTGATTTTGTGTTCTTCACAAGCACCTCTCAGGTGCAGATTAGAAGAGAAGGGCCAGCAAGTACCTTACTCTTTCCTCACTACAGTCTTGTATAATGTGATCCTGGCCTTGACAGACCATTCAAAAACACTGGAAAGCATTACCATAATTAAAATGGAACACACTGGAGGAAACTATGAGGGTGAATGAATGAACAAGCGAATGAATAGCAGTGCTATAATGATAACACGTCTGATGGTTCCAGATAGACTGAACAGTCTGTCTTCCATGTCAAATCAAGTAGTGGATTTGAAGCAGATCACAGCCTGGTCCCCCACACTGCATCCTGCAGGCCACAGAACCCCACCTGCTATCTCAGGCATCACACATATGGGATATTATCAGGATGAAAAACAGAAAGGATGGGTGGTCTCATCTCTTAAATTATGTCAAGATAGCAGGAAGTTTTAAATTCTAGACTTGATCCTTTGACTGATTTGATAAGGTAGAACAACCAGTTTGCCTGAGTGTCACCACTGAAATAGTCAGAGTACTTACTTATCCCACAAGGATACCACGAGTTTAATTAATTTTGTCTGTGAAATCCTTTCTAAATGAAAAGTGGCAAGCATGATTTATTAACTAAGTCTAAAGCACCACTGCAGAATCAGAGTGTTCATTGTTTTACCAAGAGAATAACACTTCTCATAAAATACATTTCAGATGAGAAATTATAATAACAGCCCTTTTGACTTATTTAGACTTTTCCGCGAGGAGCAAGGCAATAGACTTTTGATGAGTTCTAGGAATAGAAGCATAATCAAGAACAAGAGACACAGGAATACTCGCCCACTGATATGAACCAGCTAAATGGCGTTGAGTAAATCCTGAGAGCAAGGTCTGCTCTAGGGCTGAGCTGAGACAAAACCACTCCTCTGCTTGTTAAATGCTGCTTGCTCACAGTCTATGTGCAAGGGTCTGGGCAAGTCTCATGGATACAGTCACCCAACCACAGACCCCAGCACTGGACAGAAAATGGCATTAGCCCAAAACAGCCTGTAAGTGGTGATGTAGGATCTGCAAAGGGCCTGATCTCTGTCAGCACGACTGTGCTGCTGTCAACTCTCCTCTCAGGGTATCACAGCCCTAACTTGCAGGCAGAATCCAGGGATCAGAGTTAGGAATGACAGTTTGCTGTCATGGATCCACAGGATGCAGTGGGGCCTCTTTTTAGGTCCACTCTTCACTGAGATTATACAAAACCCCAGAGATAAAAGTATAGGCTGAAGCATTCAGAAAAGACATGGCACAAACAACCTGCGGATTACACTGATTCAGAATATCCACAGGGCAGTTCTGTGGCCCAACTCTTTCCTGGACAACTCCACCTATTTGGCCTGTACTGACAAGCTCCACACCCTCCATGCCAAGAACAGGAGTTTCAGAAGAGGAAATGATTCATGCCCTCAGAATGCAATGAAATCCCACAGATTGAAGAAAATACTTATTCATCTGCATATGTATATATGCATACCTCACATTCACCAATTACATTTCAATCAGATACAGCAAATGAATAAAAATACCCCAAATCTGGTGGAATTTAACATCAGGTGGAATGCCACAGATATGGCACGTGATTATAAGTGAAACAAGCAGTACCACATGACTTAAAATACAATGTCAACTGAATTTGGGCCCGATCCAGCAAAAAATAACCACAGCTTTTGCATGTACAGACACATAGGGTTTGAATGGCTCCACTGTGTCAATGTGACACTTAATTCAGAAATAGCTACTTGCAGCAAATAAAAACAGTAAGGGAGTGTCTGGACTGGGTCAGAATCCTTTACAAAAATATTTTAGCTAAAATTATAGTGTAAGAAATGGTGGGTGATGTTTGATTTGTGAGTTGGCCAAGACAAACCCATCGGGAGATCCTCTTAATTAAGTTATTACTCATTTGTTTACATTTTGAAGTCCCCACTTCAAGTCATCTCTCTGCCTCTTTGTTTCCCAGCTTCCTCCTTCTTTATCACATCAGCTTAAGACAGCCAAGCATGAGATCCACTTATCCATGCTGGCACAGGCCTGGCCAGGCAGCACGGCTCTTCAGCAGGCTGAAAGGGTGGGACAACCACATCACCAAACTTTTGGGAACAGCCAAGCAGCTCAGACACAACCCCTATCTTTCTAAAACAGCAGCATGCTTAAGAGCTGAATTCAGCTGCAGGCTCCAACACAGGAGTCTATCTTGCTTGCTAATAGGGATTTTCAGGGTGCCAGGTGCTACCCTGGCAGGGAAGCTCCCACTTTGGGTGGGGACACACCTGAAGTGGGCAGATGACACCATAAGCAATAGTTCCTTGCCCATGCTACTGTTAAACAAAAAGGCACTGCAGGTGACATTGCTATTTGAAGATAAAGTGGCAGTTGTATCACACTGCAGGTCTTGGGGCAGTCCAACCATATTTTTGCTAGTGTTTGAAACAATGCCAAACAGGGACATCTGGGAGCAACCTGCCTTCAAATATCCTCTATCTGGATGGTTATTTTGAAGACATGGAGGAGATTTGAAACCACCAAAAAATGCAGTAGTTACGCTGCCTGGATGACCACCATACTTCTGTACACATTCTTTCCTGGAGAGGTAGAAATGTGATTTTTTCCTTCTGAGATGTTAATTTTGAAGAATTAAAGATTTTAGAAAAGTTAAGGTTACAGTTAGAACAGATGCTATGTTAACTAAAAAGACAAATAAGCTTTACCCAACAGAAGCCAGACCTAGATAAGATAGCCAAGATCCAGTAACTCATTGCTCGTCAATTTTATGGACATTAGCCAACTTTCCTATGGTTAGAAACAAATTGAACACAAGAAGCTGCAAACTCTATCAAAGATTCGTTTGTGACAAATACCCAAAAAAGGTAAAAAGGTCAAAGCGAAGAAGACTTAGTTTACTTCATCATTTTAATTGATTCCTCATAAAAAAGACCCCCAACTCATTTCAAGAAACAAACCACGCATGCTTCATAGCCTCCTTGACAATTAGCATACAAAGCAAGCAAGAAGGGGAAATGACAAAGATATGAATATGTATTTGTATTTTGTATATTCAACATTTTTGTACAAAAAAAGCTTTGTAATCACCTATGAAACTTTGCAGTGTCCATTAGGGAGATATCCCACGCACTGCCCAGCTGAATAAACATACACTTTCTAACTCCAAACTGTTAAAGAGTCTTTGTCCATTAATAGATGGACATTGATATTAGATCAATGTCCATATTTCTTTAATTCACTTCCCTAACCAATTCTTCAGTCTCCTGCTCACAGGTCATGAAGAGCCAGTTGTAGACTCCTGCCCCAGATCAACATTCACTCTGATGTAAATACATTTTATGTGACTACGTAATTGAATCATAGAATCATGGAAAGGCTTGAGTTGGAAGGGACCTGAAAGATCATCCTGTTCCAAGCCCCTGCCACGGGCAGTGATGTCACCCACTAGACCAGGCTGTTCAGAGCTCCATCCAACCTGGCCTTGAACACTTCCAGGGATGGGGCAGCCACAGCTTCTCTGGGCACCCTGTGCCAGTGCCTCACCACCCTTAGTGTAAAGAACTCCTTCCTAATATCTAATCCCAGTCTCTGCTCTGTTAGTTTAAAACCATTCCCCCTTGTCCCATCACTATCTATCTCTGCTTCTTTTCCATAAGCCTCTTTTAAGCACTCGAAGGCTGCAACAAGGCCTCTCCAGAGTCTGCTCTTCTCCAGGCTGAACTACCCCAGCCTGTCCTCATAGCTGAGGTGCTCCTGCTCCACTGAGCCTCTTCCTCTGGATGTGCTCCGAGAGGCTGAGGGTGAGCAGGGCACAGCCCTCCAGGAGGGGTGTCATGAGGGGAAAGGGGGCGAGACGCCTGCCTTGGCCTGCCGGCTGTCCCTCTTCCGATGCAGCCCAGGCAGTGTTTGGGTTTCTGGACTGGAAAGTACGCACATGTCCAGCCTTTCACCCACAAGAGCCCCCCGTCCTCCTCTGCAGGACATCTCCCAACGAATTTATCTCCCAGCCTGTCCTCAAGTTGCAAACACCAGAGTTCTGGGCCCGTTCCCATCCCTATGCAAAACCGCACGTGGGAGTAATTAAGGCGAAGAATCCAGAGACGGATTCCGCCGCCCTGCAAATCCTCGAGTGAAATTCGAGCCGTGTTTGGACGGACAACGCAGGGCGGCCCATCTCCGCTGCATTGCCCGCACTTGGCGGTGATCGGCGGCCCCAGCGCGGCCCCTTCCTTCCCTGAGGGGGCAGGAGCGCTCCCCGCCCCGCTCTGCCGCCGCCAGCGGGAGCCACGGCGTGCGTTCCGCGCTCCTCCCTCCGTGACGGGCTCCGGAAAGGAGGCCCAACCTGGCGGGCTGCACGAATTCCGCGAACTGGAGCGGCAGGGCTCCCTGGGCTGGCCTTGAACCGTTCACATGTGAAACCGCGAACCACAAAACGAGATAAAGCCGGGCCGAGAGGCGCCGGGCGGGGCTGAGGGGCGGTCGCCCGCCCGCTTCCGCGTCAGGTGACCGCGCGGCGCGGCGGCCATGGCGGCGCTGGAGCCGGAGCCGCTGTCCCTGTGGGTGCGGGACCCGCTGGAGCCGCGGGCGCGGCCGCTGCCGCTGCCCCCCGGGGGCGGGGCCGTGCCCTGCCTCCGCCGCGACCGTGCCCGGGAGCTGGTGAGTGCCGGGGGAGCGGGGCCGGAGGCGGCGTGGGGCGCTCTGGCCTTGGGAGGCGCTGCGCAGGCCGCCCGCGGCCCTTGGGCGCCGTGAGGCCGCTCCGGCATCCACGGACGGGCGGTCGCGGGGCCCGCCCGTGCGCACCTTGCTGTCGCTTAGCTGAGCAGGAGCGTTTGCTGTAAGAGAGCTCTGTGGCCTCTTATCTACGTTATGTAGATACGTGTGCTTGTATATATCCATACACATTGTGGTGGGTTCACCCTGGCAGGACTCCCGGCGCACCCCAAAGCATCTCTGTCCCTCCTCTCCTCGGCTGGATGGGGGAGAGAAAATGTAACAAAAGAGGTCAAAGGTCGAGATAAGGGCGGGGAGATCTCTCAACAGTCACCATCACGGGCAAAACAGACTTGGCTTAGGGAAATGAACTTAATTTATTAGCAGTGAAAATCAGAGAACGATTATGAGAGGTAAAATAAATCCTAAAAACACCCTCCGTCCCTCTTTCCTGAGCTTTATCTCCTTCCCACCTTGGGCACTGGAGGAGAGGGAATGAAGGTTATGGTCAGATCATCACAGGTTATTTCTGAATTTTTCCCATAGTACAGCTTTTCCCTGTTCATGTTTATAGGTTGATTTAGACTGCGTTAAATCCTTTGGTGGCCAGGAATTAAAACAAACACCATTAGAGAATGTGTGTGCTTTTCAGATTGTCTCATTTTTTGCCTCCCCTCTGGAAGGAAGAAAGCATGACTGCTTAATGATTTTCTGTGTCAGAATACTTAATGTTCTCTGGCCCAATGATCTGACTCAATTTTGCTTTGTTTTTAGAACATCCCAGAAGAAAGCTTGTACGTGAGGTGTAATGGGCGACTGTCCAGCGATGAAGATGAGTTGCAGAGTGGAGTTGTTTATAGCCTGGAGCCGAGACTTTGTGGTGGCAAAGGAGGTTTGTTGTTTAATCTGCTTGTTAGTGAGTGGATTTCGTAGGTTAAAAACCTTCTGCTGTGCCATAGTTATACTGATGGCAGGAGTCCTCAGATATTGGCAGATCTCTTGTTGTGTGTATGACTGATACAAAGCCTCTGAGCTAAAACCAAAGTGTTTGTGCAAAGCTGAGGGTTGACCAGGGAAGCTGAAGTCCAGATCTTCCTTACATCCCTTTTCAGCTTATCTCTATTAGTAGAAGTCTGTAACATGCACCAAAGTGACTTCAGAGTTGAAATTGTGTTGAAAAGGACCTGCCATCTTAGGCTGCCAAGTTTCATTCAGTGGTCACTTAGGATAAATATTTCAGGTACAAATAGTCTATGATTTGAGAGCGTTATGTGACCCAATTGACTTTATCTTCTCTTTTAAAAAAAACAACCAAACATATAAATGCCAAGATCTCAGTAGCCAAAGAACTAAAGAATTCAACCTAAAGTGGGCTCCTTATATTGACGAGATATTTCTGCTTGGTTAATTCCTGATTACTTTTTTTCTCTGTTAGGGTTTGGGTCGATGCTGCGAGCCCTTGGTGCTCAGATTGAGAAGACAACAAACAGAGAGGCTTGTCGAGATCTCAGTGGAAGGAGACTGCGGGATGTCAATCACGAGAAAGCGTAAGGCATCTTCTCAGGAGCTGAAATCATAAAATAACCTGATCCTGTAGCTTAACTGTTAACAAAAGAGGTCAAGTGACAGCCTGTTTTAGCAATGAAATGGCATTTTGAATACTAAAAAGAGCAAAAGTGAAATCTTAAGTGCAGAAGGGCTGGAAGCCAACAGGGCTTTCCTGACTGTAATTTTATTATTGCAAAAATTGATGTGATTTTACTGCAGCCTGAGTCTGAGGGACTGTTCTGCACCTCTAGGATTCCTCGTGTGGAATATTCACAGTTCCCTCTGACGCTGCAAGACCACAGTCTTGGGGATGTGTGACCTTAGCTGCTGTTTCTGGCTTTCAGAACAAACCCTGCTCCCTTCTCTGTAGCAGAATCTCTGTTTCCTCAGACAGAGGTGCTGTTGGGCGCTGTTGGCTTTCGCCGTTGTCTCCCATCGTGGCGGGTGGTGGGAGCGTTCTGTGCCTGCAAAGCGGGGAGCTGCTGCTGCCCCGGAGGGGCGCTGCAGGCAGTGACCGCGGTGGTTGTGCCGTGCGCAGGATGGCCGAGTGGGTGAAGAAGCAGGCGGAGCGGGAGGCGGAGAAGGAGCAGCGGCGCCTGGAGCGGCTGCAGCGGAAGCTGGCGGAGCCGCGGCACACGTTCACCGACCCCGAGTACGAGCGGCAGTACCGCGAGATGGCCGAGCGCCAGGAGGAGTCCCTGCGCATCGGTACTGCCCCCTGCCCTGCCCTCAGCACTCTGAAAGGCCCTCTAGCCTCACTCCAGGGGGAAAACTAGAAAATGAATTGGTTTCTTTCAATTGAACGAAATCTTACATTTCAGTGAAATTTGCTTGATTTAATTGTTCCTCTTTGTCGACAGCGTCTGTTCAATTCCACTGAACAGCATGACATAATACAAGTGATGCTTCACTTTGCTTTGCTACCTCATAATAAACACCAGATTCTGTGAAGGTGGTGTTGCTTGTTGAGCTGCAGGAATTACACAGTGAAACTATGAAGGGGTTGTACATAAAAACTAGACACTGGATCCAAGTGTAGAATACCTTGTTTCACTTCCTCATCTTTGTAGTTACTTTATTTATCCCTGTATTGTTCTCTTGCTGTCAGCTAGATAGTGAAACTTGAGGCTGAATGGGATGAAGAACCTGATAGTTCAGTTCAGGAATCCAATTTTAATTGACTCTGTGCCTTAGTAAACCCATGTAGGAAAGCTTTTGCTGTACTCAGTTCAAGCTATGAGTCTATATCACCAATAGTGATTCTTTCCATTAGCATTTTAAATTGCGTCTGAAGTGGAAAGAGAAGCAGAATTTACAGCATACATGAATGGTGTCCTGGTGAAGTTCACTTTCAAATTTGTTTTGAAGGCTTGCAGGTTATTGCCAGCAAAGCAGCGTCAGAAAGTGGCAAGAGTCGGAAGCGACCGGGTGAACCTGGAAAGAGCGAAACAAAATCTGACAAAAGAAAATGTCCTTGGTAAGCATTATACATTGTTTTTATACTCCAGTCCTTAAGCCTTAAGAAGGATGAAAGATTAGATACATACAGGTAAGCAGAGTCTAGCCTGAGATGTAGACTGATGTCAGGGGTAATAATAAATTCTATAAATGCAGACACAGGACCTTCTGAGTTGCTTTAGAGTGTGTAGTTTATTTTTCTTATCTTCTACATAGACAGGGAGGGTGAGTTCGGCTCACATTTCTACCTTGTGGTTCAGAAGGTCACAAGACCTTTAGTTACAAGACCTTTTAAAGATTTATCAACCAATAAAATACTGCCACACTGCTACTGTTTTGTCTTTAACCCAGTAGTTAGTTATTATGCTTTTTTGTTTTGCCACAGTGCAGAATTTCTTAACCAATTAGAAAGTTACACATAGACTTACAATACTACACTCTAAGATTTCTTGTTATGTTTATAACTACTTCTATTTTTTCTATATCTTAAACCCTGAACTCTGAACTTTCTTCTACCTACCGTAACATGTTTCTATTTAAACTACAAATCTATGTTTTTGCTTCTAGTATCTGAATTTGGAAGCTTTTTCTAAGGTCTCAAACCCTATATTTAATTTTAAGCTTTGGCCTGCAGGCCTAATGTTGTGAGAGCTCTCTGTATCTTTGGATTCCAGCAGACTTAAATAGGAATAAGAAAACTGAACTGATTAAATAAAAGAACTATAAGTAAACATTTTTGTGTTCCTATAATTCTGTCCCAGATGGAGTGAACAAACTTCATTTGCCAGAATAGACACTTTTCCCCCCATCCCTTCTAAATTACTATATTCTACAACTTCCTATTGTCCTTTTCTTCATTAATGAATTATATTTACAATGAACTTAAAAAGATTCTTTTTCTCCCCTGGCATCTTTCAGCTAATGTAACGTGAAAGAGAAGTCAAAATTTCTAGCCTCTTCTGTATTGGGAAAGCTGATTTGGGAGTTTGTAGGTCCTTTTCAATATTGAGAGCTCTTCCATTCACTAAACAAACTGAAACAGCTGGTAGAGTAGCTCCTTGTATCTCTCTGAAGTGACTTTTGAAATGAGAGCAATTTAAAAAAAATTAGTATTTAAAAGAAAAAAGTTAAGATAGATGCATGTTAATTTGTAACATATTCCCTGTGCCAGGCCAGGATTGAACGAGGCTACAGGCTCAGGCTGTGAGGATGACAATAAGGCTGACTCCCCTTGTGCACCTGACAGAAGCTGTCCATCAGGCAGCAGTGCTAATGGAAGTGTTGGAAATTCAGACGAGTGTTCAAGCAGCTCTGTGGCCTCAGCAGAGGACAGTCCATCTACCAGTGCAAGTGAGAAACCACTGGAGCAGGCAGAAGGTCCTGGAAGAGATCTGCAAGGAGTGGTGTGCACAGATAGGCAGGCTGAAATTCTGTCTGGAGAAAACAGCAAAATGACAGAGCCTCCAAAGGAAGAGGCCCAAGGAAAGAATGGAATGGCTCTGGCTCAGAAAGAAGAGCAAGAAAATGTTCCTGCTAAGGCACAGGAAACAAAGCAGTCTCAGAGCACAGTAAGTATGAAGCACTACAAAATGTGTTGTGTCTTCAGCTGCTTTCAGAGCTTAAGAAGCAAACAAGCTCCATCAATGTAGCTTTCCCCACTGGATTGATGAAAGCCAACTGATCCTTGGCAGCAAAGGGTGCCAATGATTCTGCTTTATGGGTCCCTGCATTATATTACTGTTAAAGATTGGCAGGGGTAATGAATCTGGGCTTACTCTAGCAGTAAAACAAAGTGTAGCTCTTTTTTTCAGGCTAGGGAGTTACTGGGAATTTCTGCCTTTTTTCACCTTGGGTGGAAAGTCTGCCACTGGCAACAACTGAACTCTGATGTGTGAAAGTTCATTACAGTTCAATGGGGAAAAAACCAAGGATGTAATCTGATCAATTAGACCTTTGTCATCTACTGTACTATTAGAGCTGGCAAGTTTTAAACAGGATGTTTACCATTCTTCACTGTTTACCTTTTGCTCTGTATTTGTGAGACTTTCTATTTCTAGAACAGGAAACTCCACCAATGCTGTGGCAGATTGTTATTGCAGGTGGAAATATTTTTATAGTAGTCCTTGGTGAATATTTTTTTTTTAAAGTAGGGTGAGAATAATGAGGCAACCAGTTGGGTTTTTGTATGCTTAGCAGGACAAAGGTTCTGATTCTTCTGGCAAGAACTGGTTTTGCTGAGGGCATGAGGGGAGTGCTCTCATTCCCACTCCTGTTATTACTTGCTCTGAAATCTCTTTAGTACAGACTATAAGACCAGTTCGTGCATTTAAATATTGAACAAAATGGACTTAGATTTTGGTGTCCTTTCCAGTGTGTTAGTAAATTCCAGCATTTGAATTATCCCATCTGTTCCATATTTTTTTTTTTGTAGACAAAGCCCTGGGATTGGACTATACAATCTGTAGGCATCCTTTTTACCCTCAGTCAATTTGCAAATATACCAATTTCCTTTGAAGATGGAATTTTAATCCATGTTTTCTTTTGGTGGCAGGATGAGATGTCAACTTCACAACTTGTTTTTTGAGCTTACTCTTACTAAACAGAGATACTTTTTCATTGATTTATTTAATTACAGCATAACTGCATTAGAAATAACTTTTCATCCTCCTTCCTGCTCCTGCTGGAGGTATATTGGTTATACTCTGCATCAGGCTAAAAAGGGGCTGTCAGTTTTGCTGTGCCTCTGGAAGCCAAGGTTAAGGTACTGAACTGCTGGGCAAGATGGTGAACTGTTGTTTTTCATTCAGTTTTCTTGGGAGCATTGAACTTTCCCAGGGATAATCACAGAATCTTCTGAGGTCTAAGGGACCTACAGCAGTTGAAGTCAAGCTCCTGGTCCTGCACAGGAGAGCTCCAAGAATCACCCATGTGCCTGAGAGCATTTTCCAAATGCTTCTTGAGCTCCTATTTTTCTTGAATGTTTTTCTCTTTTCAGGAGGTGGAACCAATAGACCTGCTGGCGTTCAACTCTGCTGCTGAACTGGAAGCTCTGGGTTTAGAGAAGCTGAAGATGGGATTGATGTCTTTGGGACTGAAATGTGGAGGCACTTTGAAGGAAAGAGCAGCAAGGCTTTTTTCAGTGAGAGGTCTGTCTAAAGACCAGATAAAGCCATCCCTATTTGCAAAGCCTCCTAAAGGGAAAACCTCTGGTTAGATTTGTGAATATTTACCTTTTTTTGCATGTGTATTTGATGTCATTAAATAAAAGCTCTTGGTATCCTTTCAACTGAGTATCCCCAGCTTCTGAACTCACATCCACAAGCTTGGTTAGCATCCCAAGGAGTTGTGGGAAGGATGTCATCATAGACACAGTGCTTGGGGATCTGTTCCACAGTGTATTGGAGGGAGAAGAGAAACACTGAGGCTCTGCAAATCACATCTCATGGAGGTTGTGACAGAACAAGTGGACTCTGTGTGTAAAGGAAATGGGAGTGTTTGCTGAATGTTTCATTAGGAAACTGGGATGGAGGGTGCTTGTGAGGTCACATTAGCATGTTGAAGTTTTGCTGGTTTAAATCCATTGGGTGGGGATGTTAGATGCTGGCAGTCCCTGCCTGGGTGGCAAAGACTTTGAGGTCACCAGCTCTCTGGTGGCAGGGACCGTGAGGGACAAGAGAGCCGTGGCACTTTGAGCACACTAAGGCTCCTCTAATATGGGAAGGGGAGTGTGGGACAAAAGTGAATTCACCATTTTAATGGTGTGTTTTGGCAAGAACTCCTACCCAAGTTATTTCTCCTCACTGTGGTTGCTCTCTTGCTTCAGTTGTACTGGTGCAGTCACATTCAAACCTACCCTGTGTGTCACCTATCTGCCTTTAGTGTTACACCAAATCAGTTCCCTGATGTGGCTTTAACAAATTTGTGCCAGCACAATAGCAGCAGGATTACATAAAAACACTGGTTGGTGAAGAAGGACTGAAATATTTTAAACCACCAGTAGCACCAAGCACTATTGAGCAACTGTATATTCAGTAGTGCCAGAATGGGAAGAAATGCCCTGCACCTATCTTAGAGGGGAACAGCTGTGCCTTGAACCAGCTCCACGTTTTGGCAAGTTTATTTGGAGCCCCAAATGTTCAGCTCCTCCTAAAAGGATCAAGCACTTGCTCTAGGATCTTCCCACATCAAGGATTAGCTTAGAGCATTATTGTGTCTGGAGAGCCAGAGGGGTGCTCACTGGCAATTCAGGACTTTCACGTGTTTTGAAAACAGCTGGATAACAACAGGACTTGGACTGATCCTTCAACAGAAGAGAAATAAGTAGGTGAAGTGTTAGATGCTTTTTAAGAATTTAGATGAGAACACAGAAGTTGAAAGCTGAAAATAAATGATGTATATATATATATATGTAAGCTGAACCAGTTCCAGTGTTATATGGGCTGTTGCTGTAGGAGAGAATGGCCTCAGAACAGAGGTGATCTTTATAGTCCTGGGCCAGAGAATAATGCAGTTTGCAGCCTGTGTCTATCTTTTCCTGAGTATTTATGTAGCTTTAGATTTCAAAGATGTCTCTGGTTGCAAATGCACCAAAACTGTGAATATCTTCCCAGAGAAAAGGTTCATTCTCCCACAGAATCGCTTCCCCAAGAAGCAAGTGGTATGGCTTACAAAAGTCACACTTCTGAAGTATAATTTTAAATGCATTTGTTTCAAACACCTAAGCACTGCCTCGGGTTTCGCTGGTATTTCAGAGCTGCTGACAGAAAAAAAGCAATGAGTGAAAACACTGGCACAAGCCTGAGGGAGGGCACTTCCTCACTTCGTAGGGATCCATCTCTTCCCTGGAAAGAAAGATAAGTACACTGAACAGCAGGGAACAGGACAGGTCATAGAGGGAAGGACCTGGTGGAGGTTTAGAAATATCGGCAGACACAACAACAAAAGGCTCCATTCCATTGTCCTCACCTGCGAGGTCCTAATAAACAAGTTCCTCGAAAGCCGCTCTTGTAAACACCCCTTTTGCCGGAGTGTGCTGGAGTGGCTTCCCCGGGTTTGCCGAGTGCTGCTGCTTCTGCTCTCGCTGCTGTAGGTGGCACTGGACTGACGCGGAGGATGCGTCCACTTGCAGCGGCGCTGCCGAGGAGCGGGGACACCGGGTCGCCTTGACACCGTCCTGCCTGTTCCTGAAACAGTCACTATCAATCCCTCTGACTCCCGCAACTCATCTAGCGTTTTGCTTTCTGGAGAATGTTGGCATTTGAAAGGTTTGTTTGTAGCGGGGGAAGATGCTATTTTTAAATCCTAAAGCTTTCTCCGAGACATTTAACTGGAAATGGTAATGCCTTCACCCCTGTTAGCATGACCCCCTCAGCTGGCTTGGCTTTGGTTATAGCTGAGCAATTAGGGTGGCTTTGCAGATTAACATGCCTAATGGCACCTGGAGTGAGGGAGGTCACAGCTCTGAACTCACCCAGCTGTAGAGGAGGGGCTGGACAGGCACCAGTGCTTTCCAGCTCTGCTACAGCCTGGGCTAATCCCGGGTAGTTAGTCTGGGTTAAGAGCCAGCGGCTGAGCGTGCTTGGGAAGTGTCCCGGTGGCCTGAATGCACGGGCTGCCTGTCCTGCTCCTCCCTGCTGCCTTTGCCTCTAACCAGGCACAAGGAAACAGGAATTTGCACGAAACTTGCAGGGCAGAAAGGAGCCAGGAGCTCCTGAAAGACCTGTCTGGGCTGTGTGGAAAGGAGTGTTTATAAGGAGCCAGGCAGTTTGTGAAACATCTCCTGGGAAGATTACACAGTGAAAACATGAACGGGTTGCCCAGGGAGGTGATTGAATCACCATCCCTGCAGGTACCTGTGGGCCGTGGTTCCGTGGAGGGCTTGGCAGTGCTGGGTTAAGGGTTGGACTCAATGATCCTGGAGGTTTTTTCCAACCTAAACAATTCTCTGAGGTCTGGTGCTAATAGAAGGAACCTTATAGCTGGTGTGATGTTGTACCCAGCATCCAGTAACTACCTGGCATCTCCCAAGGGTGACAGGGCTGCTGACCACTGGGTGGGAAGCTGGCAGTCACTTGGGAAGTAACCATTATGAATTGATTGCCTTCATTTTCAGCAAATAGAAAACAGACTTTCAAATAGGACACAGGCATCCCAGGCTTCCAAAGAGGCAGATTTGTCATAACTGCGAAAATCAGAAGTAAAAATGTAAACATGAAAATCATAAATAAACTTTAGGACAAGCTTTATAACAAAATTAATAAATAGCTTGGGAAAAATATCCAAACCAACAAAACCCAACCCTGATTTAACAGTTATCAAATAAAAGAATGCTGAGAGTTGTGGATTGTTTACACAACTTTCCAGTGCCCAGCATCTCCAGATAATCTATCATCTTCTGCCATGGTTAAAAACTTCTTCTTGGCCATTCTGCACCTTCTGATTTTACCACAGAAAACCAAGGCACCCCAGCAGCTCTGGAGTGCCCAAGCATCTCCAGAGCACAGGCCATAGACAGCAGTCATGATGAGCTTTTTATTCTGTTTTATTCTGGAACATGCTGATGTTGTTCACACTGCTCTCCTACACTTGCTCCAGGAGTAGACAGAGGAGCCCAAGTCCTCTAAAAACATCAAAGTCCTCCAGGATCTCTGTCATACTCCCTGCCACTCTTGCCACTTCCCCACCCCTGTTTGCCCTGGATTCCCCTTTCCCAGCCTCCAGCTGTTGCCAGCCACAGCCAGAGGAGCTCCCTGATTATCACCTTTGCTGGGATGTGGATTGGGCCTCTGCCTTTCCACTTATACTGGCAATTAGAAGTCTGCCCTGAAAGGCAAAGTGTCAGACACCCTTGGTAGGAGTCTGTGAAGTGCAAAAGGGAAAAAAAAAGAGAGGGAGAGGAAATAAGGTCTCACCAGCTGAGAAAAGCTGCAACTTTTCACAGATTTTCAAAGAAAATGGGAGAGCAGCCTTGGTTTAAATGAAATCATGGAAAGATCACACAGGGCAATGTAGTCCAGCTAGCAGCAGCATTTAATGTGGCTTGAAACTTTTGTTCTCTCTCCTAGAATAGAGATAACAGGTACAGATAATGAAAAGAGAAAGTGCTACTGGCATGCCCAGGCCTCTCTTAAGGAAAGCTTTCACAAGACTGATAGGAACAGCTTCAAATCCCGTGTCCAGCTCCATTAACCACTGCAGGCCCCTAAAGGTCACCCCGTGAGCAGTGCCATGAGGGCCAGCCAGAGCTCACACTCACAACGAGCTCATGCTTCTGATAAGATTCAGCTCGGGCACTGCCACGCGAGCACTCGCACAAGAACCTAAGCTGGAGTGTGGCACTAACAGGGCTGTTGAAGTCCTCCAGGTGAAGAGCACACACCTCCTGCTCCTTGAGCAGCACCTGGGTGCTCTCTGCTTTCAGCAGTGCAGGGGGATGCCTGATGGTTTAATGCTGGTTTTGCCTTAAACAACCTTTCCATTTTTAAAAATCGTTTCTGGCTATATGTGGTTCATTACGCCCCTGCACTGCTCTTCTTTTTTATTTTATTACAACGCAGCATCAATGACAATGCTGAAGCACGCTGCTGCCAGGTATGTGAGATGTTCTGCCTTTCCTTGGAGACTGTGGAGCTGCTCAGATGGAAAGGAGAACATGACAGCTTGGCAGCCTTTGTGTGCATTGCAAGTTGTACCCATGTAAGTAGCACACTGCAGGTGTCACAGCAAATGCAGCCTGAATGGAAGATGACAGGCTGGGAGATGATTACCTGCAGCATGGGCTGATATCTGAAAAAGCCCTGGGTGTGGCAGTATTTCATCCACAACCTTCTGCCCAAGAGTTTGCAGTGCAGAAGTCTCTGGAGCCTTCTCCACGTCAGCCCAGCCTCCAAGGCTTTTCCATTGCAAAGCCATCTGGAGTTTAGAGTAGTGTCCTGTCTCCCCAAAAGTGGGGAGCTTCTGTCCAAATGTAAGCTCAAAACCAGCCCCAGCAAAGATGCTGTGATGTCCATGCAGCTGCCCTTTCAATAAATCCAAGTGTCCATGCAGGCAGCAGGGCAGGCAAGGCTTTACAGCTCACGGATTTGCACCCTGCAATACCACAGCTCTCCCCACAGTAACACCAGGTCTCCTTGGCCACCGCCTCCCCCTGCCTGCCCTCCAGGTGTCACACACAGGCACACAGACGCACCGCTGGCTTCTGTGTCCCTCCTGTCCACAGGACACCCGAGCAAAGGCAGTCAGACACAAAGCAAGGGGCGCCGGACACAGTGCAGGATCCTGGTGCAAGGGAGGAGCCTCGTCCACCCCGCTGCTCCTGTGATGCTCTGCTCCCCATTTCCCACAACAGCCTGCCCCAAATTGCACTGCATGGAATTTCTCCTGGGATGGAGGATGAAAGATGTCTGAAGTCCAAGTGCTGGAGGCTGGGGGGAAGCCAGGGTTAATGTTCAGCAACCAGCTCAAACGCTTTCTTCCCCAGGCTCAGTTCGAGGCTAGATCATGAGCTTTGTTCTTGGCGGTGATAGCTGAGCTCCTGGCCTTCAGGCTATGCCCTGCCCCGAGCTGGGTGGAGAGGACCTGGGGCTGAATGCCAATGCCATTAAGATAGATGCTACATAGTAATGAGAAAGGAACAGCCAGAGATCATCCCGGCTCATCCAATTCTGACTCCAGCGACCCATGGTGCTGTAGCCCAGCGCTGGTGAATGGTGAGTCTGTGCTTTTCCCTTTTTTCCTCCCCTTAAAGCTCTTTTTCCACAGGTGTTTACACAATTGAGAAGTGGCAGCCTACCCATGAGGTGATGGCAGAGATGCCTGGGTGATCTCAGACCTGGGGTCCTGCAGACCATCAGGAACATTCACTTCTTCCTGATGGATGACACACAGCCACTGCAGAGTCCAACAGGTCCCTCTTTTCCCCTGGCCCATGGCCACCCTGTCTAGCCAGACAAACACATTTCAGAGTCCTTGCACCAGCAGCAGGTTCAGCCAGAGCCTCAGGGACCACATGACACTGTCCAACAGAGATGGTCAGCAGCAAATGTTTCATCCCCAGAGCCACTGCCATCTCAGAGGGTTATAAACTGAGGAGAGGAGTCTGACACGAAGTTGGAAATCATTAGCATGGGTGACACCCCGGCCAGCAGTCAGGACAGTTCACAAAGGGATTAAACCACATTAGCATAGCATTTCTCCAGGATATGTGTTGGTCAGATGTCCAACAGGAAGGGTCAGGGTTAAAATGCTTCATCTGGGCAGGAAGGAGATGGGAGACAGCTCATCCCTTCCTGCGCTACAGCTCCAGCTGACCCCTGCAGGCTCTGTCACCCCTGCGGCTCGCGAGGAGAGCATCACCTCCTGCTGGCAGATAAGATTCTAGGTTTTCTCTTTAAGAAAGTGTTGGCTTAAACTCTGCAGCAGCTCAGGATGCAGTTCTGGCAGTGTAGGCTCTGCTCTGTCTGCTGATTCAGCTCAGTCCCTGGGAGAGCAGATAAGCTACACCAGGAGAGGGTGGGATCACACAGGTAGCTCAGAAGAGCCGGAACTCCATGTGTTTATAGGAGCTGGGCCCTGGATACTCACAGGAATATGACAGATCTTTCCGCCCCCCATTTTTAGATCTGAGAATAAATATAAGCAAACACGCAGCTATTTCAATACTTATATTTTATTCTTCCCTTGATTTTGAAAACACACATAACTTGAAAAATATCCTAAATTGAAATAACTGTAATACAGAATCAGAAAAACAAGCTGTTACTCATGCAAGCAAACCTAAGTCCTAAAGTTCCTGTTGATTCCAGGACTCTAAATTCTGCCGAAAACTGCCTTAAGCCTGTGGTGCAGGGGGCCAAAAATATAAGCTTTTGAGTTTCAGATAATATGTTATGGATATGTAGATATGTATATGTACATGCAATACATATGCACATAAATATGCTCCTTTGAGCTCTAGGCAATATTTTATGTACATATATCTATATGTAATCAATATGTAGATATCCAGTATGCAGACAATACACACATTTATTCATACACCCATGTGTGCAAGTGTGTGTGTGCAGATTATATATATGTAAGTGCTTCTGCTCTCCAGCTCACCAAAAAACACAGCTTGCACAGACAAGGACCAAACCCAGCAGCCTAAGAATGAAAAGCTGAGCCCACGCATTTGTTCTTCACCTGGTGATGGGCACTATTCTTTTGCCTGTTTGCAACACTCCAGGGTGGGGGCAGAAATAAATTCAGTGACATTTAGTTGGCATCAAGGGGGCCCCGAGAAGCACCAGGTTCCTTAAGTAGCCCTCACGTATGTGAAATGCACGCTCCTCTGAGCCCATCTAAGCGGACAGTGCCTCTAAGTGCACTCTCTCTGCAGGGCAGCAGGGCCCCAGTGCAGCTCACCCTCGCAGGCAGGAGCCCCCCAGGACTTCCATCGCTGGGGCTGGGGGCCGGGGGGGCTCTCGGCAGGGCTGCAGGGAATGGATGACACGGCAGGCCACTCCCCCCCCGTCACACCAGCGCCACGCCGTCCGCGGCGCAGCTGCAGCTCTCCACGATCATGCCGGGGAACTCGGCCGCCTCAATCTCGGTGCGGTTGCCCCTCTTGGCGAGGTAGATGATGGGCAGCGCGGAGCTGGCGGCCACGGCGCAGGAGCGCGGTCCGGAGCCGAGGCGGCGCAGGGCGCGGGGCGGCTGCAGACAGCTCCCGGAGCAGCGGAACGCCTGGAACCCCGCCGGCTCCAGGATCCAGTGCTGCGCCCACGGCAGCTCGCGGAAGCTGATGTAGTGCTTCTGTCGGCAGCAGGTGGATTTCCCCACGGCCGCCTCCTCTCTGCAGTCCCCAGGGCTCCTGGACACCAAGGGAGAAACAGGAATGGGCGCTGTCACTGGAAACTGGGAAGGGGAGAAATCATCCCTGTTGCTATAGCACAGGTGGGCTCTGAGACGTGACACCTGGGCCGTGCTCAGGGTTTGTTTGAGTATTCAAACAACAGATACGGGGAGAGGAGAGGTGAGATTCAGCAGTGGCTTTCTAACTACATTCACAGCTGGTAAACTTTTGCAAGAGTAAGAGTTGCCTACCCTGGGTTTGCCCACCCTGTGTTTGTCCCACCCCCCCCAACAATTCAGGGACAAAATTACACCAGAGACAGTAGAGATTTAGGTTTCATACATACCCATAGTCATCCAAGTTGAGAGTGTAAAGCACCAGCTCAGGTTTGCCTAGGGCTTTATCCTTGGGGTCCTGCGAGGTGAAGCGCACGGCTTTGGCCATTTCTGAGGCATAGCTGCCCACCCTTTCCCCTTCGATCCACACCTCCAGGAACATCGGCTCCTGCCTCTTGTCTCGAAGCCAGTAATGCACGGCCTGGGTCACATCAAAGCTCTTCCAGCCTGACTCACGAACAGGAACCAGCCTGCATGACAAAGGCTCGGCATTAGAAAAGCCCATCAGAAAAATCCCGAGCTCGCAGCGCTGTTATAGCGGCAGAATAATTTACTTCCTGTAGATTGTCACATGCCTTGATTAGATGATCATTTTTGCTCTGGGTGAGTTCCCGCAGCAGTTAGTTGCCACCCCAAAAGGAAGCATGCAGATCTAACAGACACTGAAGGGCCAGAAAAAACCCTCTACATGCTCATACGAAAAATTAGGTGGTGCAGGATCATGTGCAGCCTCAGTATTAGTGACAACAGCCTGGTAAGCACCAGGCTCCTGCCTGCTCCTGTCTGAGCTGCAGAGGGCCATAAGTATCTAGTCTAGTCTAGTCCTGCCTTCAAGTGTTGCAAAACTTCCACAGAACTCACCATTACAGAATCAGATGCTTTTTACATAAGTTACTTGTTAGATGCAGCTAATGAAATGGCCAGTGGAAAGAATATCAGCAGCCAGTAACCCACTTGAGTGACAGAGAATTGAACCAGGTGGGTGATTTTAGAGGGGAAGAAGTGGCAGTACATGGCATCATTTCTTAGATTATTTCAAAGAATCATCATATATTGCCATCTTAGCATAATATCTGCTCTTACAAGCTCATTCTGGGTTTAGAGGCCATATAACCTGGTTGTACAGATGTAAACCCCATCAGACTGAGCTGAGGTGCCACCCCTGATACCCAAATGCAAACCCTGTAACTGCAGCAGAGGCTCCTTTCTTACCTGGAATCTATCAGGGAGGTCCTGTTGGTACCATCGTGCTGCCGCTGCACCCAGTACACGCTGACTCTGGCATTGGAGACAGGCCTGTGAGATGGCTTGGCAGGCAGGTTTGCTCTGTCCAGAGGCTTTTTGAAGAGTTTCAGTTCAGCCATTGTGACTTCGCTGTTTTTAGGTATTCTGCCCTCCATGTCAAACATCAGCTTCTGGCGCGTGGCTGTGTCGGAGTAGAGGACTTCTCCCGTTGTACCTGTGCAGTTGGGGACAAAAAAGATGGCCTGTCACTGCTGTCATGCTGAGCAAAGCCACCACATTTCATGCACAATTATCATCACAACAGACTCCTTCCATGCTCCCAGTGAGCCCTTGTGGCAGAGACAGCCACTAGGCACACCTTTTCTAATGCATACTTGAATCAATGTCTTGCAAATGCCCTAATTATTCTCCCATGTCTGAGTCTCTGCAGCTTGGAAGAACTAAATCTTTCACTTAATATGACCCCAAATTGAGCAGACTCCAAAAGGTGTGCACCTCTGTACATGAAAGCAGGAAACTGCATCACTTGGAATGAAAAAGTATTTCCATGTGCTGCCCCTTGGAATGAAAAAGTATTTCCATGTGCTGCACATGTGTCCTTTGAAAGCACAATAAGCTCTAAGAGCCCTTGTGCACCCACTATTGTATCTGTATGGCTATTTTCCTCCTCCTTGATATTTTTTCCTGTGAAAAACAAACCCAAACAAAAAAAGAGATGAGAGAGAGTGAAACATCCTCCAAGAGGTGTGATTCCTATTAGAGGACTTGCTGTAGATTTCACCCAAAACCTACATGGCCTACAATTTTTTTCCCCCACCTATCCAGACTGTTCCCAGGGTACCAAGGCTTCTATCAAGCTCCTGCAGCATCCTGTCCTTTGGAAGGACTGCGGGTCGCCCTCTCCAGGTGCAAAGAGCGCTTGTTAATCTTTACGATGCTGTTTCACGCATCTCCTCTGCCCAACTGAGCTTTGGAGCCAAACTCGACCCTCATTCCCCTTTCCCCGCGGGGGTTTACCTCTGCCCACCCTGCGGCCGGCCCGGAGAGCCCTGGCAGATTCCGCTGGCGGCAGCAGGGAGCTTGGGATGCTCCAGCAGCAGAGATGTTACCTGTGTGTCCCGGCATCCCCCTGAGGATGCCAGCCAGGCTCGGCAGAGCTCGGCGCTTCACCCTCTGGCGCTTCAGCATGGACATGTACTTGTTCTTGACGTGGTCTGGGATAACCAGATCCACCAAGTCTCTCTTGCTAAGTTTAGGAACCTCGGGCAGCCCCAGCCGCTTCAGCACCACCTCCTTGAGCGGTAACGCTTCCTGAGTAAACGCTTGGACCGTGAGGACGAGGCAGAGCACGCAGAGCATCCAGGCACACCTCAGGTCCATCCTCCTCGGTCAGTGAAGCAGTTCCCTGCCTGGCAGAGAAGAAGGGGGGATCTCCCTGGGGCTGCTCTCAGCAGAGATCTGCTGGCAGGCTGGTCCCCGGTGCTGGGGTTTTATAGGCAGCCTCGTCCCACTGGCACAACAAATTTCACAAGTGGGGATGAAGCAAAGGACTTAAAAGGATCACTCCCCTGTTGGTAGACACATGCCAGTTTAACACCTTCACTCACTGCAAAGTTAATACAAGAAGGTTTAGGGAGCTCCCAGATTCCTTCACAGGGAAGAAATTTCTATTTATTTTTTTAAAATTCCCTGTAAATATTTGCCCAGAAGCCCCCTGAGCAATCAATGTCTCCTGTTCAGCCTTGCTAGGGAGGAAGTACAACTGCAGAGTACATTGCTTTATGTACTACGCCATATGATTCTTAAAGACAGCATCAATCTTTACTAGAGAGAACTTGCTACCTGAAACAGCCAATATCAATCAGGAGAAGCTTTAGCTGGAAGTCCATTTTTATGGCAAACATTGAAAAATTATTTAAATCTTTGGGGTGGTGGGGGGTTATGTTCCACTTTGATCTCTGAATATTTTTATCAAGTGTATGAATCAGGGCAGTGAATCACAGCAGTTGAATGATTTATGGCCTTTTATGCTGCATCTGAATCACAGGAATTGGAAGATGTACGGGTGTGACATTTTAGAAAAACGTCCCATCGCTCTTTATGGATTCTTGTAGTTTTTGTAATACTCATGCTTAGAAGAAGAAGGCTTTAAGTAAAGGCAGATCACTTCTCAGTGAACATGAGAAACACTGCTCTATTCCTCAACATGGATGAAGAACATCATGTTTTGAATGCTGTTAACAGCAGCAATAGAGCGCTGGCTCTGGAGAGTGAAGCTGATCTGAAGGCTGGCGTGAGGAGGCTGGATGTTTACCTTGTAACATTTAAACTGGGAACTTTCATCCTTTCCTTCCCTGGCCTTTACTGGCATAAGATGTGGAAATCTATTCTTGGCACCAATCCCAGGAGAATTGAATTGAAGAAATAAAATGTGATTGATAAAAGCACAAAGGAGCATGGCACTTAGGGTAGATTCTCATCCTCTACAGCAGCCACATACCTGAGCCTACATACAAATGTCTTCAGCATCAAAGGCTGAAAAAGATTCTATATGCCTCTGTAAATGATTTAAAATTGGTCCAGTTTCACCCAATGCCCAGGCTGAATGGTGTGCCCTGAGGACAGTCTGGCTGGAGGATGTGATGTAATGAACTTGTACAAAATCACCCCGTTGTGGCTCATCTCTCACTAAAACAAGTGTCAGCAGAGGGAGGCAGCCTGTTTTGTACTCAGGGGAAGGCAATAAAGCTGTCTGAAAGAGCCCCACTCAACACTTCTGTTACTGCTCACTTTGTCTTTACAGCCTTTTAAGAAACTTCTCTTCTTAAACATGATAAAGCCTCTGTTAGATGTTAAAAAGGCACCTTATTTAGCTAAATTGAGTTTTAAGATGAAAATGGAACAGACTACAAAGTAATAGCCCGTGCATGGCCCAAGGCAGTGCATTCTTTAATCTTGCCCTTTGCGTAGCATCTTTCTCCAGAAGTGAATTTTAGACATTCATTTGTATATTAATTCAAAATATATCAATTCCCAAAACATAAACAGCAGTGAAAAATACCCACTTCATTTGTCAAAGTTCAGCTCAGGTCAAATACTCCTGTGCTTGCGAATAAGAGGGTAAGTTTTTCCTCAAATCTTTGTGACCCCTCAGCCCTTTAGGAAAGCTCCATACATGAAGCTCTTCCCTCAGGACTGTCTCTCCAGCCAAGTGGAGAGACAGATAATCAGAGATTACTGCTTCCCAGAGGCTGGGGCAAAAGAACTGGCCACACAGTGAGCTGTGTCAGAGGCTTGGAAAGCACCTGAGCAATGTTCAGATGGCTGACAGTTTTCTGTAGATGGGCTCTCTAAGTGTTGGACAGCCCAGTTCCAGCAGGGAATCTGTTAGGTTTATATGGTAACCTATAAAACTGCAGTCCATGGATTTTTAATTATCTCTCTACGGATTTTTAATTATCTCTCTCTTATGTCAGAAGACATGATCTCATATTATCCATTCAGTCTTTGCTCCAGAGGGTGGTCCTACTCTGCAGTGAGTGTTCTTTAAAAGACCAGGACAACATGAAATGAAAATTTCTGATTGCTCCAGCAGCACTCAGCTTTCCTGTGACTGGATGTGATTTCTCCTGTGGCTGACGCCAAATCCACCAGAACTCTCCGGTGTCCAATGTGTATTGGAAGGTGATTTATGGGCTTCACACCCAAAATAAAATTATTGACCAAACACACTTGAAGCTCAGCTAGGAAGAAAACAGAGGATGTGTATTGCAGGCTTTTCACAGGAGAGTGATTATCTGGTCCAATTGGAGGATTTGCCATTCCCCCTTTGTCGTGCAAACAAGAAAAAGTCAGGAATTTTATAATAGCTCTTTCTGTGTAATGTGTATTAGAACCTGCATGGCACTTTTGAAATGTCAAACAGAGGATTCAAAGAGGCTGCAAGGGGTGAAGTATGAGCAACTCCCAGTTTTAATAAAAGCCAGTACTTAGTGGAGAGAGAATCTCTATATTTAAGCTCTTAATTTTGTTACAAGCACTTCTGTAAGTCATTTGCTGGGCACATCTGTGCAATGAATTTTGTTAAATAAATCCAGTGGGATCAAAGAGAAAGTGTGAAAGGCTTACCCTAATTATGTAGCTGTTATCCTGGGAAACAAGAATGTTTGAAATGTATTTGCAGTATTGAGAGTCTGAATATTAAACTTTTGAAGATTTCTATTGCTATGGACTTAACTCTTCTGTATTACAGCTAGGCCTGTATTAAAACAGCCCTTGAGTGATGTGAAAGGCAACCATTTCTGTGTGCTCCAAGAAGTGCTCATGTTTGTCCCACACGTTTGTCATATGGAGATGGGAACACAACTCTGTGTTGATTTTGGTCAGGTTTTCCCTAAAGTCAGGGCCTTCTGAATCTAGGAGTGTGGAAGTAGAAATAAGGAGAGGTTAAGATGCAGGTATAAATATGCCAAGTTAAAAAAGAATTCAGCTACAGATTCTGTTTCACATTCTTTTTCAGCCTCAAGCACACCAAGTTTTACACAGCTAACAAAACAAGGCAGAAGAGGCTGGTCATGTTTAGAGGCTTCAAAACTGAAAATAAACTGCAGGCTATGCATGAGGGCATGCTTCTCTCACACTGCTTCACCAATGCACCCACCAGCCAGCCAACAGTGCTCCAAACTGAATACTCCCATCAGCAAACCCAGGCTACACACCTTAAAGGGGGATTTCATAAGAATCTTTGGCTTCTTTCTTGGCTGTCATGGCCTGTGCTGGTGATGGGGCCTCTATTCCTCTGCAGGGACTGGCCCTGAGTCAAACAGGTCAAGACAGAGAACTCACCAAACCTTGCTCAAAGCCCTGCTCAACCTGTTCTTGAACACTCCTGGGGATGACACAGCCGCAACTTCTCTGGCAACCTGTTCCAGTGCCTCACCATCCTCACAGTAAAAGATTTTCTCTTAGAATCTAAACTAAACCTCTCTTCTGTCACTTTGAAGCCATTCCCCCTTGTTCTGTCACTACATGCCCTTGTAAAACATCCTGCTCCAGCTCCCTTGTAAGCCCCCTTTAGGTACTGGAAGGTGCTCTAAGGTGCCTCCAGAGCCTTTCCCTTCTCTAGGCTGAGTGGACTCCTCTCTGTCTGCCTTCATAGGAGAGCATCAATTTCTTGCTCAGAGTAAAAAGACAGAATAGAAGCACCCAGGACTTCTGTGGGGTCAGTACAACTTCCTGGAGTTTGCTCCTCATGGCCTCGGCTTGCTCAGCAAGTATCTGACATGGAAAAGTTTCCAGAAGGTAAGACCTGATAACACAAGAGATCTGGGTGTCTCCCAGGGATAGACTGAAAACAGCAGAGCCACTCAGTGCAGTTGTGTTGTTCTTTCTGCTAGCTGTGATATGCTGCAAAAATTTGGCCTTGTTAATTTTTGTGCCAAAAGGCTTTTGCTCAATCAGGTATCACCTAAGTCAGCTGCCTCCCATGCATTCCTTTCCCCCTTCCATTGGGTATAAAGTCAGAAAAGGAACTTTGAATCTGTGTTGTGAGTTCTGGACAATTTGACTCTGGGAGATAGAACTTCATGTCCCATGTCTGAGAAGAATCCTGGTTGCTCTGAGTGCACAGATCTCATTCCAAAGATACTGCAACCTCATCCTTAGTCCTTAGTGTTTACTCTCCTGCTGAGGAGCCAGTTTAAGTAGCAACTTTTGTGGTCCAAACAAAATCACCTGCTTGAGCTGTACAGAAAATTTCCAGCTCATTTAATCTAGGCAAGGGTGTGAGACTGTTTTTCCTGATCACCTGTGTAGGCCAGACTGAACTGTCCATCTCCAATGGGAATACATTGGAATCAATGAAAGATCACATCCCTTTGGGTTCTTCTCTTCTGGTGCTGTGTATCTCACTGACACATCTTCTGTAGGCAGCTTCTGCTTTTACTCATGAGCTTGTTTTGGTCAGATGGCCAGGACAAAAGGCTGTCTGTCTGAGGAGGAATGGATAAAATGTCCAAAGTTCCCCCATGTCCTTGGTCAGCTGATGTCAGCTGGCTCGCTCGCAGGGGTTTGTGTTGGCAGCGTTTGCAAAGTGCCAGTGTTCTGGCAGAAAGGAAATCTTCAAGTTTGCTTTGTTGTTTTTTTTTTTTTAACAGAAAAGCAAACACAACTGTTTAAATACAGCATTTTCTATGCCTTCAGCAGCCTCCTCCCCACTACCCCAGTCTGTTCCTTGTTTGTAGCTGGGGAAGCAGGACTCATCACCATTCTGAGGGCTGTAGCATAGGCTGCTGGCAAAAACACTGACATTTAGTTAATGCAGTTGAATCACATAAATAAGCATATAGCCCTGAATTGCTTGCTTTACACCACAGTCCACTTCATTAAGGAATGAACTAATTACTGAGAAATAGCTGAATTTTGTAGGAGCACCACTTAACTTCTAATCAGAGCCCATTTATTGGCCTAGTTAAAATGCTGCTTTTTCCTTGTAAATGTATTTATACTGCAGAAGTTTACCAGCTTTTTTTAAAGTATGTTTCTTCTGCCCTAATGTGCAGATTCAGTCCCACACCCCTTACTGATACTGTGCCAAGTTTGTGTGGCATTTGACATGCCAAAAACTGAATGATGTCTCCATTTTCCTCTCATGCTAATACAGTTGGAATACTATTCATACTGCATCTGTGGCACTGAGTAACCTGGCTTAATTATGGATTGTATTTCCTCCAGTTAATTTTAGCTCTAATAAGTTTTGCTTCACTGAACATACTGTCCTCTTTTGCTAAGAAAGAGAGAAAATGAATCACTTTTCCCCAATTCAGATAGAGAAAGAATAACACTATATTCTAACAGCTGTAATTTATTTCTTTTACCAGGAGAAGTTGTAAAGGCAGAAAGATTATGAAGTATGTGTTAATGCAAGTTGTATAATTTGCATCACTTACTTTGCTGGAATATATTTTTTTTCTGCAGGCTGAAAATAAAGATGAAAAGCCAAGAAGAGTGAGACCCAAAAAGCAACCTCTTCTGCTAAAAATTAGCTGTTGTGCAAAACAGTAATTTGTTAGTGAAGTGCAAAAAAAATACCTCTGAAAAGGCCTGCTACTTGCACAGAAAATTACAAAACCCAATGCAAGATTGTAGAAAGCAAAATTAAGTGATAACATACACACAGATGACAAGACAGAATTGATAGTTTAGACTTCTCTAATCTGGTACATCAGATAGCTGCCCAAAGGCTTCTGCTAGTCCTCACCGAGATATTCAAAATTAGCTTGGGCAGTGCCTTAGCAAATCTACTGATTGGCAAAAAGATACCTGCAACAGCAGGAAAATGAGCTCAACTATTCACATGGTTGTTTTCCATCTGCAACATCTGCTGCTGAAGTGACTCTGGGGTTATTGCATGTCAGTGGATTTTACACTGGCCACGGAACTTCCATGTATTCAGTTTCAAAAATCATTGCTTGCACATGGCTTTTGTCCCTGATTTAAACAGCACATTAGGGTTGTGATCAAAAGGATGGTGACGTAGAATTCTGAATGGCTCCAGCAGCAATGCCAGGCCTGCCTGTCTGACTCTGGGTGAGCTGGGCTCATACTGGGAGAACATGTCTGAGAGGCTGCCAGGAAGCTGGTACAAAAAGGTACAAAATCATCTTGGAATTATGATCTGGATCAGATTATACCCCCTCATCCTGATGCTTGATCATTCTTTTAAACAGAAAGAGGCTGTAAGCATTGCACTGAACTTTTGCAGGAGGCTTTTCTTTGTCTTCAGAGTGCTGACATCTCTTTGGAGAAGGGTCTTAAAGGCCTGTAGATGATTTGAAATGTATTTTAAAAGACTTTAGATCTGCTAATAAAATTACAGATCATTAACTCATTTTTAAAATCTAGTGAGCTGGTTACTATTAGTGGTGATTTAGTATTTACCCTTTAAATTCCATTTCCCTTCTGTCTAGATTGGGTAGTTTATTACACCTTTAAGAATTGCACAACAACAAATTTCAAAATAGTTCCCTAATTTTCTTTTCTTTTCAAATAATGCCCCAATGTTCAGAAAGGAGGGTATGTGGCTAGACTGGTCCAACTCAAGCAGGTATGACAAAGCTGTTTTCACTTAAATATTTATATTACCATGGTATTGATTTCTAATGTTTTTGAATGTTATTGCTATTAAATTAAAAAGAATTCAGAAGAAAAGAACTGGAAAAACCCACCATTTTTTGTGTATTTTACTCCAAAACAGAACAGAAAAGAGTATTTTACTTAATGGCGCAGGAAATTATGTAATTTCCTGCCAAGCACTCATATCTATGTAAAGAAGGAGTATAAAGTCTCGGATATAACATGGCCCTTAAAAGAGCAAAAAATAAAGCTCTGTGACCTGACTAGTTTTAATCCTTTTAGCATTCATACTGCAGCACCATGGGAGATGCATTATGGTCATTTGATTTTAAAAGGGAATTTAGCCACACTTGGTCAGGTCACTTGAAGCGTGAAACACAAACTTCAGTTGTTTGGGGTTTGTTTTTTTTCCTTTTCTTACCTTACCATTTGCTTATTCAAAACCATTAATCCAGGAATGGCCAACATTTCCACATAGCAACCAAATGCATTTCTGAACCTTAATTTTGGCTGTAACATGTGATTCTGCAGGAAATGCCATGCATTTGAAGCTGGCATCTGTCAGCTTTCCAGGCTGAATAACTAAAGACATGGTGACTAAAATTTGTTTTATCTATGCAGCATAGCTCTTAGCTTCAGCAGCTGCCAGTGCAGAATTCAGCATCTTTTGACAAATCATACACGTGGAGAGTTTTCAAAGGTACAAGAAGGGATTTAGGATCTGTTTTTCATTGAGCAAAACTTGGGTCCTTAGTCCCTTTTCTCTGCTTTGATTCTAAAATAGAGCAAGGAATTATTTATCCTGCAATACAGCAAAACTATAAATAATTATTGCAATTTGACCAGAGACATAGACGACCTGAGAATTAATTTGAAATACTTGATCATTTTGACCAGATCTGCTGGAACACCTCTGATGCAGACTACAGGAAAACAATGTTCTCAAGGAAGTTCAGTTTCTGCAAATCCAATGGGAGGAATCTGAAAATCATTATGTGAAGTAGACTTGGAAAATTGGCTCTTCAAACTCTTTGAAGGCTTCACTGTTTGATTTGTTTTCAGTCCCTTGTGGTAGGAAAGCTTACCTCTGGTCCTCACCGTGTCCCCAGGCTGGTACACTGTTGAACAGCTGCTGTCCTAAAAGAGAAAATGCTGTGATTCATAACAGGACATGAAAATATGCTGTTGTTGGGTTGCCTTGAAACTGATCTAGAAACCACAGCAAGAACAGAACACAGTTGTCTTGTTTCCTAAGTGGATGGGAACTGGTTCCTTAATACAATTTCATATCCATTGAGAAATTATCTCAGTATGATAATTTGAATAATAAATTCAAGTTCTTCCATTGATATATGAAACTCTTCTAATCTTCACAGGAACTATGGTGCAAAGGAATAAGAATCACCCTGGCTCACTGTTGCCCAGAGCAGTTGGAAATTTGGGGCCTTCAGCCTCAGGTCTGCTCATGTCAGGGCTTTGCATGCAACACCTGCTCTCTTAGGTGTGCCTGTACAGCCCCAGAAACTGACCCAGACAGGGCACAAAACAAAAAGTGCACCATGTTGTGAAAGCAGGAATAGTTTGTCTAGGTGTTCCTATGTAACACTGATCCTTTCTTCTATCCTGGAGTTCATCTTATTCCAGAAACCATGCCACTATACAGGACCTGCTCTTAACTTCTCCCAGATTAATCCTGACCACTCACTCTATCATTATCTAATATATAGCCTGAATACAAAAACATCTACACATCTTAGTGAATGTAAAAATAAACATCTGCTTAAATGAAACTATATAATATCAGTAGGAAAGGAAAGCTGAAAACATCTGGGCTCTCTTCTCACTTCTGTCCCTGAGTCGGGACTATGACCTTGAGCAAATTGCCTCGCCAAAATTTTTGAGTCCGTATTTAGACACCAAAATAAATAAGCTGAGTTTCAAAGGTACTGTCAAGCACAGCTTATATCAACAAAACTCTAATCACCAATAGACTCTAATGATTACTGTACTTAAAGTATCTTAGTAAAACAAGCCATGTCCCTCTTGCCATCTGTTACAGGGAAGAAAATTCTCCACTGATCCATAGATCACCTGTGTGTTTAAGCTGCTCAGCTTGCAGTGACTACATTACTTTCCCTTTTTACACAGATTAGGCTGCACTCCCACTCATGAGGCAATGCCAAACATGCCAAATCCAGCTGGAAGAGATGTGAGGAAATACCTTTATATCCTTTGCATACATTTGAAGGAGAAAAATGAAGCAGAAAGAAAAGAAAGTGATTTAGAGAGAGTAAAAGAACTACAGGAAATGAAATATGAGAAAGAATGAATGGGAGGAGGAAATAAAATAGTACAGAAAGTGGAAGAAAAGAGTGGACAGGGAGGGACCAGAATGGGAAAATCAGAAAGTATGGTGATAGTATGTCCAACAGGTAGTCACACACTAAGGAAAGGACAGATTTAGACAACTCTTCTTCCCTAAAGTGGAGGTGCCAGAAAGCACAGAACAAAGATGCACATGCCTGTGGTGTGCCTCAAGCAGCAGTCATGCACTTGGAACTGGTTGGATGCTGCTGCTCCCCACCATTTCCAGTCATGCTCTACTAAAACCATGCTCCCCCGGAGCTTCCTTGCTGGAAAAGGCCTCACTGCCCTTGGTCGTGGCTGTTTGCCATGGCCACAGCTCTTCACATCTTCCTGCTTAAGCCACTTTGCATCCTGACACCAAGTCACCCCAGCCACTTGCCCCTTGCATCCTTGGCACCTGACCCCCTGCTTGGGCTCATCAGGATCATCCTTCTGTCATTAGTGGCCCCCTGTGCTCGCCTGCTCTCTCTGCAAAGGAGCCAAGCCGCTGCTGCTGTGGAAATTGTAACTCAAACCTTGCCAGCTCTTTGAAATCCTCACAGTTTGGACACTGAATTCTTTTCATCTGTAAATCCAGAAGTGGGAAGGGGGAATTTCTGCCCAACAGAAAAAAAACCTCGAAACCGCTCATTATAAAAGTCCTTAATAAACCTACTTAATCTATGAATTTATAAATGATCAAGCAGAATGTTTGACACTGACATTTTAAGGGAAATCAAGCCAACAAACCAGGAAGTGTTGCCAAGGCTTTGGAACAGGCCTTGTTCTGGGAATCTCACTGGGCTGTCTGCAAATAGAGCATGGATACAGCAGATCAACCATGAGTAGGTTCTTCAAAGCTGTCAAACTGAGTAGTGTTTGGAAAAAAAATAAATAGGAAAAAACTAGTGTTCCTCTTCTGACCTATTTGGATTAAAACCCAGGATTTCAGAGCTTGCTTCACAAAAATTTTTCTCTCAATCCAAGGCTGAAGCAAACCCAGCTGAATTGACCCATCAATAGTTTAGATGGCAAGATCTCCTGGAGTGTTTTGTACTCCTGCACAAGCAACCATGCAACCAGGGAAAACAGAACCTGAGGCAAGGATGCCAAGTTCTGTCCAGGCCTCACCTCAGTACTCTTGCAACAGGAGTCACTGTGTACAGTGAGGACACCTATGGAGCACAGAGGCTCTTGAGGACACTGGGGCTGTTCAGTAAAACTAATGTGTGCTGTGCCTGGGAATGGGCAAACTTTACAAGCTCTGAGTGTTTTGATATTTCATACTGGTAACAAGCACACCTGGTGCCTGATAAATCCAATGGCTCATGTGGCCAGGTGCTCTCCTCTTCAGTGGGACAAACCAGATTGTGCCAGATGGTTTCTGCATCTCCCTCTCCCTCTCAGGGAGCTGCCTTAATTATAGTTAGTGCTGTGCCACCTATGGATTAAATCTCTTCTGCTTCTAGACACATGGGGTTAATGCACGGATAAGCATTAAGGGAATGTATATGTTCAGGAAACAATGAAGACACTCACGTGGCAGGCCACCTTGCCCTGGTTTTGTACCAAAGTGTGTCACACCAACAGCAGTTGCATTGTGACAAGCTAACCATAAACCCAACAATCCTGTATTATCAGCAAGGGATTCTCCACACCTGCTACTCCAAAAAAACCCAAGGCTTAAAACCTCACCCTGCCCAGAAGTGAGCGATGAGGAAGCTCATGGATTTACCACTCCATAAATCAAATTTATGTGAAGTATGTTGCAATACACCTGCTTTTTCCTCACGTACTTTTCAGCATTGCTGTTTTAGATTGCAGTTTCCTGTGTGTTTTAATAAAAGTCCAGCTTTCATCCAAGCATAACTTGATGAATTTGACAAGAAAAATGAATCATGCTCAAGCATCAATACCAATGCTACATTCACCATTTCCTATCTGACATAAAATGTAAAAGAAAAGGAAATTCCTACCATATATCGTTATATATATTTGGTTAAATACATTGTATAGTAAATTGATTAATAAAAATACATTCCAATGTAATTTAATGCAAGGCTATTTCTACTTTGAATATCAACATACTACCTATGAATGAGAAGCGGCAAAAACAATTAAAAAGAATAGAGAGAAAAGAAGAGTAAATCGTCAATTTAAATCAAGGCTTTAAATTGCTTGCCAATTAGTAATATGACATTTAAATCTGTATATCTGTCTAGATTTTTCTATTTTTTCTTTGTTTATATTATAAACATTTTAATGCTCAGACTTTTCAAAGGAAAATCCCATAGTGCCCACACAGCATCCTGTGGTATATTGAGGCTTCTAAACAGATTGCCAGGTGAAGGCAAAGATTAAAAGATAGCAAAGGGCTGCCAAGCTGAAAGCCTGAATTAAATCCATTAAGGTATATTTGAATAGGCAGATAAGTAAGGAACAGCAAGCTGGGCTGATGAGTTTCTTCAGACAGAAGAAACCACCGTGAGAGCTGCCACGCATGGCAAAGCTCAGGCCACCTGCTACTCACCTCCAGAGACTATTGAAGTCCTGTTGGGAGTTCACCCATCAAGGGAAGTCCTGCTGTGATAAATCAAACTAAAGTGACAAGGGAGCTCTTCAGCCATAAGGTCATTTAATAAAGTAAGGGAAGAGTCACACGTGGAAGTGTAAATACCCTGCACACTTGTTCAGCCTGGTGCTAAAGAGCTGTTGAAGTGGATATGGAGGATGCAAAATAAAAGAAAGAGGGAAGGATTTCAGAGTCTATTGACCAGCTCCCTAGGTCCTGAGGGTGGTTTTCCATCTGCTCTAGCAACATAATTAAACGTTTGTGAACTAATAACAGTATGTGGCTTTTGTCACCAAAAGAACAGACAGTGGTAAACAAAACCCTATTTACAAGAGGTAGGGAGGAGGGAAATGGGACTTTGCTGTTGAAATTAGAGATAAACAAAATCACACCACTTAGCTAAAGAGCCTGTCTAGACAGAGGAAGAACAAAAACAAATGACAAAAGCTTGATGTTATTCTTTTGAGAGAGAGAGAGAGAGAGAGGGAAAAATTATTTTGTAGTCAGACAAAAGTCATCACACTTAAGAATGTCAAGACTACAATGCTGAGGTCACTGAATAGCACCTATTTTACACTACACAGTAAGATAATATAACCAGAACAAGGCCTTCTTAATTTTGAAAAACCTGGCAAGAATCAAGAGTATGAACAGCTTAGGAAATCAGTGAGAAAACCAACCAAATAGATTTTGATCCTAGAAGTGCGAGAGCTGCAAGCACCCACTAAGGCTTCACCTACATGGCAGATCTACTCTGCTGCACCTACATCAGCAAAACTTAATTTAAAAGAAATTGTTTGGAATTACTCCACTGTGAAATCCTGTTTTGAAATAAGTTGTCCACAAGAAGAGTTGCTCCAGAAAAGACAGGATGGGACAATAACAATATGACACTCATGCCAAAAAGTATTCCCACCAATATGGCCCTGGAGAGGAGAGAATGTGTTTAAAGTAAAACAACCAACATCCTTCAACAACAGTGGGATTTCTTTATTCCAGCAGTGAATCTGAACCACTCTGAGCTGAGATCTTCTATGTAATTTTCTAACTAGCATAACTGTTACAGCCAATTTAAAATCACAGATTATCTACAAGGCATCTGCTAAGTAAATGATGAAATTCTGTCTTGAAATGTCTCTCAGTGACTGCAGATGACCAGGACTTTTCCCTTTTTGTGGGATGAAGTGGGAAAAGGCAGGTAGCACAAATACAGCCAGATGCTGCTCTCCACTGAGCAGGCACTCCTAAAAAGTGAAACAAGGATTTGGCAGAGCAGAACAACTGTGGATGAATAAAATGGCAGGGAGCAGGACAGCAGCTATGCATGCAGGGCCTAAGCAATCCATGGAGTCTGAATGCACGGGAATACAAGGAGTTAAAGATGGAGAGGCAGGATCAGGACTATCAAATGGAGCAGGTAGCGGCTTCTTGGCAGCTGGGACATTAATTTCTTTTAAACATAAAAGTCAGCAGATAACTGAGGTTTTGATCAATGTAACATCAGACTGAACCTTGCAATGCCCTAATTATTTTTGGCTGGTTTTAGTGTGAGCTGCTGTTCTAATACATCACTGCTGCTTCATGCAGTAAGGGGGCAAACCTTTGAAGGGAAGTGGTCCCTGGTTCTCTCTGAACAGTTACATTTTCATCATTACCATAATCTTCTTCCTCATATGCCTGCTGCTCATTGAGATCAGTCCTGCTGGTCAGAGGCAAAGGATGAAGGCACAGGAGGATGAGGATTGTTGGCAATGCTGGGTATCAAATGGCTGTGGAGGGAACACCAAAATACAGGGTAGAGAAGAGGTGACAGCAGGGACCTGCTGTACAGTGTTTCTGGCCTGTTGTCTGGAAGCAATTGATCCCTTGAAGGATAGGGAAGCAATTGATCCCTTGAAGGACAGGATGTCCTTATGGATGTCTGGGAATTTGTATTATCCCTGCTCTGTCATAGACCCATTAATTTAAACTCTCTAGGTCTTGGGGCTTTTTCCACTTCACAACATATGGGTAGGTGTGTGGAGACAAAGGGCTATGCATATTTCATGGAACATTCATTCTATTACCATTAATTAATTAATTTATTTCAAAGCTGCTTGTCAAAAGAGATTTCGTCAGCAGGTCAATGAAGGTGATTCTCCCCCTCTACTCTGCCCTGGTGAGACTGCACCCGGAGTGCTGAGTCTGGCTCTGGGGCCCCCAGCACAAGAAAGATGTGGACCTGTTGGAGTGAGTCCAGAGGAGACCATGAAGATGCTGGAGCACCTCTCCTACAAAGAAAGGCTTAAACAGCTGGGATTGCTCAGCCTGGAGCAGAAAAAAAGCTCCTGGGAGACATTGCAGCACCTCCCAGTACCTGAAAGAGGCTACAGGAGAGCTGGAGAGGGACATTTACAAGGGCATGTAGTGATAGGACAAGGGGGAATAGATTCAAACTAAAGAGGGTAGGTTTAGATTAGAGAATAGGAAAAAATTCTTCACCCTGAGGGTGGTGAGGCGCTGGCACAGGTTGCCTAGAGAAGCTGTGGATGTCCCATCCCTGGAAGTGTTCAAGAGCAGGTTGGATGGAGCTGTGAACAACCTGCTCTGCCTATATTGGGGGTTGGAATTGGGTATTTCAGGTCCCTTCCAAACCACTCTATTCCATGTTTCTATCATCTCAGTGTATGGTCTGCTCCATTTCCACCTGCGTGCTTGTCCAGTTCACCAGACCTGATATTGTGAAGTCTCTCAGGAAATCACATCTCACATTTCTTGGGGATCGTCTTTATTTTTTTTCCTCTGCTATAAAACGCTCTGTTCTCTCCTGCTTTTAGACACCAGTAGGCGCTATCAGGTCTCCCCAGAGCCTCCTCTTCTCCAGGCTGGACATCAGCAGCAGCTTTCCCTCGGTTATTTGAGGATCCGTTCCCTGAGGGAGGCGCGGGGGTGGCGCTGTCCTGGCCGGAGCGGCCCTGTCCCGGCGTGGGTGGCGCTGTCCCGGCCGGAGCGGCGCTGTCCCGGCCGGAGCGGCGCTGTCCCGGCCGGAGCGGCGCTGTCCCGGCCGGAGCGGCGCTGTCCCGGCCGGAGCGGCGCTGTCCCGGCCGGAGCGGCGCTGTCCCGGCCGGAGCGGCGCTGTCCCGGCCGGAGCGGCGCTGTCCCGGCCGGAGCGGCGCTGTCCCGGCCGGAGCGGCGCTGTCCCGGCCGGAGCGGCGCTGTCCCGGCCGGAGCGGCGCTGTCCCGGCCGGAGCGGCGCTGTCCCGGCCGGAGCGGCGCTGTCCCGGCCGGAGCGGCGCTGTCCCGGCCGGAGCGGCGCTGTCCCGGCCGGAGCGGCGCTNGCGGCGGGGTCGGGGCGGGCAGCGCCGGGAACGCCGTTCCCTTCCCGCGGGGAGCCGAGCCAGCCCACCTCGCTCTGGAGCTGAGGGATTCATTCCCTGCGCCACGGGCGAGCCTGGAGCTTTCCGATGTGCTCCTGGGGGAGCCGCTCCGCCCGCCGCGCCTCCTCGTCCCGGCCGGAGCCGGGAGCGTAGCCGGGCTCCCGGTTTTGGAGCCCCTGCCGGTGCTCCCTGGGGGCTGCGGCGCAGCCCCACCCGTGGGAGGTCTGCCCCTGCCCTTTATCTTCCTGGCAGCTGGCTTGTTTAAAAAGAACGGCTTTCGAGAATTGGAAGCAGGGTCTGATAAACTCCAGTGTGTCGCTTAGAGTTTAGCGTGCAGGCTTGCGCTGAAGATTCCCGAAGGCTCTTCAAAAATGCTTTCTTTTCCGTCAACACTAAATTTCAGTCCGTAGAAAGCAAGGATAGAGTCACAGCACAAATTTTGTGGGCGTTGTTGGGGTTTTTTTCTTTCTCTCTTTTTTTTTTTTTNNNNCTCTTTTTTTTTTTTTTTTTTTTCTTCCCAGTGATGAAACACGTCAGCTGAGACAAAACTTCTTCCTCACTGGGTCGGTCACGCTGTCCAACATTTAGCAAATGCTGTTCAGGGAGGAGTATTCTCCATGCTGTTTTGCCACTGTTTAAAAGGAAAATATTTAGTTATTTGTGGTTTTTTTGTTTGTTTCGTTTTCAGCATCCAGAAGAGTGCTGTCTTCAGAGACGTGCATTCCTCTTAGAGGCACGATATCCCAAAAGTAGTGTCCCTGGACCTGTGCAATGAGGACCTACCATATTTGCTTTTGAAGGATTGAGTTTTTTTTCGGGGAGTGGTTTCTTTGGGAATTTATCAGTCAGAATTGCATTCTACATGAAGCAGTACTTGGGAATCAGCAAGTTAATAATATCCAAGAAAGGAAATGTTTGAAGTGGAAAGCCCAAAAATAAACGAGCAATTGCCTGCACTGATAAAAAGAACTTTGCATCAATAGCCAAATCTTGTGCATTCTTGTATGGTACTACATTATCTGATCAGGTCAGTTGACTAAAACGAGGTAGATGTCGCTTCTCTGAGAAATACTCTTTGTTCTTTCTTGTTTGTGACATACAATAATTGCTGTACTGGCCTTTCAGATGAAATATTTTGAAAAAAGAAAATCACTCAATATTCTAAAAACAGAAAGGAGCATGTGTATTTGTGTAGTAGTTCTCTTTCTGTGGAATTAGTGGTGATTTGTTAATGATCTCGACGTTTTGGCATTTAAATACAAAGTTCACAAGCTGGTGCATTCACACACGCTCATCAGCTAGGAACAAAATCTTCAAACTACTGTTGTTGGACTATGTAATGCCCTGTGTGATTCCTAGAATCACAGTCCAGGCTGGAATGTGTGGTTTGATGTTATAGATTAAAGGAAAGGGAAGGGTTTTTTTTTGGGGAGGGATCTTCTGTAGTTGTCCTCAGATCTCTGTAGAGGATGTGGTTCACTGGATGTCTGAAATTCTTGTCTGGGCACTGCTGGTAGCTGAACCTGCCAGTTATTGCAAGATGATTCACATGTGAAGGGAAGAGATTGTCAAAGGCACCTTCTTTTCCAAAGTAGTTTTCTGGTTGCATCTTCTTGCACTTTTTTGTTCTTGTACTATTGTATATCTTACATATATCAACCAGGCTTTTCACAAGTTGGTTTCACCGTTTGTTTTTTGTTTTTTTTTTTGTCTTTTAAAGGGCTAGACAGAATGAACCCTTTCTATTTTCTGGGTTTTGGACATTCTCATCTAGGCTTCTTCGGGAACAGGAGTGGACCTTTCAACAGAACAAATGAGACTTACTGTTACAGCACTGCCCAGGGCAGCACGGTGCTCCAAGGAGTAACTTTTGGTGGAATCCCAACTGTCCTGCTGCTTGACGTAACCTTCTTTTTTGTAAGCCCAGTTTTCTGTTTCTTATATTGAAACATCTAACTTCTCAAAAGTTAGATTGTTCAGAACTCTCTTATTTATCGGGTTGCAATTTGGTTTCTGAGAATGTTCAGAATAAGTAATGATTTTGAGAGAACGTCAAAGCACTTTTCAAGTGTTGATAAATGTTTGCATACAGGTGAGAGGGTGGTGTCACTCTATGTTGGATATGTAGATGTAGGGAGCGTGCAGTTTTATAGGACCTGTGTGTGGAGTCAGTGAATTTTGTGGTTGTAATTCAAATTTTCATGTTTTATCTTAACTGCAAGAACATTTGGGTTTAAGTACTGGGTACATTTTCAGGAAGGGGACACCATTACTAACTCAGTTGTGAAATGACAGATTTTCCATATTGTATTGCCTTTTTAAAAATTAGATTTGAAGCTGTAGGTGAAGATGAAATAATTTACTGACCACCTCAGTCCTGATAAAAGGTGGAATATGATTAGTTGCTACCTAGGGGCTCCAGAACAGGCCTGAAACTGCACTAAAACTTGTGGTTATTTTTCTAAGCTTGGTCTAGGTGGTCTTCAGCTGGCAGAAACAGGGCTGCAGACCTGCAAATTAGCCTGAGAAGAGGGTCAGTGGTAGTAAAATAAACTGAAGGAATAACAGTTTCTGAGTTCTACAAATCTGCTGTAAGGAAACTAAAAGTACCTGTGGTCTGAGCTGGTTGTTCTGTGGGAAGGCAGAGGATATTCCTCAAAGTTATACGGTAGCATTCTTTGCTGTTGATTTGGTGTATGCTACCATAAATCCATTTTCTCAGGATACACAGTATTTACAGCTCTGTGTGACCAGTGGCACAGCATTTAATAAGATTCAGTTGAAGTGTTTACCTTTTTTTTTAAAGCTGTGGCTCAATTTCAGTGAGCCTGCTTTTGAGTTCCTTGCAGTTGAACTCTGCACTCAAGCAGGGTTAGGTAGAGTTGGGTGCAGTGCAGAAGGCTCCTCACTTCTTCAAGTACCAAGTACTGAAAATTATTTATCAACTCCTATATTCTTATTTTCATGACATTTCTACTGCATGTCCTTTTAGTAACTGTCAGTTGATGAGTTTCTAATATGTTATTTCTAGGCTAGTTTCCCAAGGAAGTGAGGTTTATCTATTTCATTGTCTTCCCATTTTTATCTGGCAATCTTGCCTAATAACTGTAGAATACTATAGCCAATTTCAACCAAAGTTGTGAAGGATCTAGAGAACTTTCCTGCTTGCACCAAATTTAATGACCAGACGAAGGAGGAAGATCTAAATTAATCCTCCCTGTTAGAAGAAAGGCGCTCATAAGAAGATTTAATTCTTTGTGAAATGTGGAAATTAGCTGTGTAATCTTAACACAGAGATAATCTAGACGTGTATCCTGGCCAGTCAGTATTTGATCCCAGTAAGTCACTAACATCACTTTCCAGCCAAACAGGTATGGGATGGAGGAGGAACCAGAAGGTGAGGGTGTGTACTACACTGCATAGAAAACAGGCCTTGTTACTTCGTTGCTTTCTGTAGAACAACTTGTTTAATAGTTAAAAAAAAAAGAAGTCTATGAGATACTCAGTGATAGAGCTTTTTTCTTGTTTTCTTTGTCTCTTTCAAAAAGGGAAAGCACAGGGAACAGATTAAAAATACATTGCAGAGATCAAAGATAGGTAGTTTTGGTCCCAGGTGGTCTGTAACATGGCCACCACTGAGTTGGCTGGCATATGATAATTGATTTAGGAGCTAGGACAGCATTTTTTTGTCAGTTCTTACACACCTAAGAATTAATTATTTTGAAATGGGAAAAGTAAATTTTTTAATATCTCCTTTTTTATTTTCTAGATTTTAATATTACTGTTTTCCGTTATAAGAAAGAGATTCTGGGACTACGGTCGTGTTGCTCTGGTGTCAGAAGTTGAAAGGTAAAAAAGATATGCAGACTGACTTATTGAAACCATTTGGGGAGTGGAGAAGAAAGTACAGTAAATGTGGCATATATTAGGTGCTTTTGTATCAAATAGATATGTTTGTAATCACATGCACTTGTTTGTTAAAAATGCCCTCACACTGCTTTGTGTGAAATACGTCCCCCTCACAGTCTATGGTTTCTGCCATAAGTCCTGTGCTTCCATTGCCATGAATTTCATCCCACAGCTGTGAGTTAAGGAAGTAGAGGCAAGGAAATAGGCTGCTCGTCTGCTGACATGCTGCACATTGATGTTTGCAGTGTGCTTCTGTACAGAGGGATGTTAACCATTTTGTTTATCTTGGCTCAAGCCCAGTGTATTCCCAGAGCTCCCTGCACAGCCTGTGCCACAAAATCTCCCAAGGGTTAAAAAAAAAAAAAATTCCTGTTGCAGGTTTCTGGAATCTCTCACTGATTTTTAGTAATATTACAAATGAGCTTTAAATTTTTTAATTTCCTTTTCTGTGGGATGTTGTGTTGGGATGTTTAAAATCTAAGCTGTCTGTGAAGTGGGGAAACTTTAACAGTGAGTCTCTTCCTGGTGCAATCAAGTTGTGGTAAATTCACAACTGAGCAACACGAAAGAACTCAAACCTTGTTTTTAGGTGTGTTCTATGGACAGTTGTGAAAGACAGCTGATGTAAAATAAAATGGGCAATAACTGAGAAGGCTTTAATCCAGCTGGCTGAGGCAGCAATCATGAAGATGCTCTGGTGCTGGGCTGTGGAGCTGTGGGACCGAGAGGCTGGGGCGGTCAGACACTCAGGAGCCTGTGTTTTTGTCCTGCCAAAATTACAGACACCTAGGAACACAATCCATCTTTACAGGTGTCCTCCTGTAATTACCATTGCAACATTTCTTTTTAGCAACAAACTGAAGGCAGGCACTCTGCTACTTTTGATGGCTACAGAGTTTCTAAATGTTTCTAGCCTTGCTACAGGACTGTTTGTGCGAGGAGGTGGCTTTGCAGGGATCTAGTTGGGGAGAGAAATAGAGAGCAGTGGCTGTGTGATAAAGGAAGAAATGTGGAGGGGAAAGAAGAGATGTCTTGTAGTGAGGAATATCCAAACAGGAAGCGAGCTTGCAGATGTCCTCCTGGCTAGGCTCCCAAACCTGTGTTGCATTCTGTTACATCACTGTGGTTTTAATATCCTGATAAAATGTTATTTTCTTTCAAGTTGAGTTATGTGCTCTGATGTGGGAGCTCGTGTGTCCTCTCTGTTCAAATTGAGACACACTTCAATTACTATAATCAGGCATGTGCTACAGGGTGAAAACCACAGCTTTCATAAGTGCAAGAGTGTGTTTGTACTATATCCCTTAGTCAGAACTGTTAAAGTTGAAATAATTCTGTAGAACTTCATCATCTGTTGTTAAAGATGCTTAAAAGTATCATTTAATGCATTTTAGTGAGTCAAGATATAACCGGTTGTCAACGTCATCATCAGTACCTGAAGATCTTGAATATGATAAGGTAAGTATTCTAGAGTTCTGATAATACTTTGAGTGGAATCTGCTCTTATTTGCCATGCCATATAGTCCAATGAACCATCATTAAACAGGAAGTTCATCTCTATGCAAAAATTAATAATGTATTGTTAACTGTGTTTTTATAGAACTGTGCATAATCTATGTTTCCTGACGAACTATTGCCATATCATAAAAACAGTATCTTATGTCATTGTTTGCAAGTCTGATTTGCTGTTTTTGTTGTTGTTTTTTTGTTTTTTTTTAATTTAGAGAAGCACTATATGTTAATATTTCAAAGGGGGAGAGGAGAGTGAAAAACAGACTAGTAAATAATTTGTACTGGGATAACAGTTCAAAAACATTGTGTTCACATTGCAAGTAATACCTAGTTGCTCTTTACAGTACATTGTTTTCCTCACAGTGTTGAGAAAACTGGATGCAAGTGTGAGGCTAATAACAGTGTTATGCATTCTTAATAATCAAATTGGTTTGAAATGGAGGGTAATATTTTGGCCAAACTTTTAATTGGCTCCCTCCATGGCGTTTCCGAAGTTATTGAATTGGTACACCTCTATAATTTTGTGTTGCAGATTCAGAATGAAGCATGCAAGAGTTGTCCAGTGGTGGCATCCCAAATTTTCAACATTTTATATATACATGCATCAACTTAATATCTAGCTTTGCAACTAATTATTTGTGTGAGCATCAAAAGCATACTAGTATTTGATCAAGACTGCTGTGCTACTTGCGTACTTTACTTCATCTTTTTAAAATCCTAAAGCAACTTTAGCTGTTGAGTAACGTGTCTATTTAGTTGGATAATGTTCATTTGAAAGAAGAGCCCTTTTGAGAGAGAAGGAGGTTTCTTTGAAACACAGTGGGATGCTCAGTGAGATGTGAATTCTGCTATCCAGTTTCATTGGGGAATTTGTAAACCTATATAAGAAACCTTTCTATTAATGTAATCACAGCAGTGTTTTTAACAAGCATTTTACTGATTAACTTGTATTAGACCCTTGTATTTCAGAGCAACAAACTACCAGCTCTTTAGCTAAGAGATTGTCTTAATAGAATGACTTGTCTTAATTGGATGGATTAGACTCTATTTTTTGTATGTCAGCTCCTAAAAACTTTTTTTATTATTATTTATAGGGGTTTTGTTCTTGGATTACAGCTGCTTTTCGGATGCAGTAAGTATATGAAACAGAAATAGTGAGCTGTGGTTTGCTTTGATTCTTTTTAATTTAGAATAATGGTTTCCATTCAAAAAAATTTGGAGGTTATTTTCCCCTTAAAGTAGAATTTTAATACAAGCACTGATACAAGTGTTTCTGATTGGTTGAAAAAAGGAAGTGAAAACAAGGTCAACTTATGGGAATACTTTCTCAGGATATAGTTGTCCTGCTAGCAGCCCAGGGACTTGCCTATCTTGGGACAGTGAGTGAATCTGAGTGAATATATAGCATTTATATGGATTCAGAGCTAATAATTACACTCTTATGATTTTCCTCTTCAAAGAGTATCTTGTGGGTGTTCCCCTGTTTGAAGCCAGTAGGGCCCCAGGCAGGCAGTGGGATTTCCCTGCCAGGGTTTCTGTGGAGAACTGGTGGTTTAGTTGGGCCTGGAACTGACTAACTAGGAAAAGTCCATCCCAATGTGTCCCAGAAACTGAAAGTTAGACATGGGATGTGTGTTCTTTTTGCCTCCTGGGGCTTAATAAATCATTACTTTAAAAATCATTTCTAGCTTGGATACATTAAAATATGAAAGGGGTGGGCGTTAAGCCTGTCTTTCTCCATTTTTGCTAGTTCAGTTCCTTCCTTTTCCAAGTTCTCCTATTCTAATGATCTAATCTGCTGACAGTGGAGAGATGGTGTGGGTTCTTTCCAAGGCCTTTTATATCTCCTGTTACCTGGGTGTTAAAAGAGTGAAGTAGTTCTGCTATAATTTTCCTCATGGGTAGCCTTTATGGAAATGAGTGAATCCTATCACTGATCTTAAATTTGGGGAGCTAGGCTTGTAGCTGGCATAGAGCAGGAGGTCACAGCAAAAGGCTTTGTCCTCTTCTAGTCCAAAAGAATTTGGATTAATATTTGCTTTTCAGATTATTATTTCAATCTTAAATTCCCTAGTGTTAAGTTTTGAATGGCAGTATTGCACAAGAAAAATACACTTTTGAACCTGAATTTACATGTGAAAGAACACAGCTATTTTGAAAGCCAGTAGGGTTTGATGGGGATGGGGATGTCACTGAGTCAACTGAGGACTTAATGTGTGTTTATAAACCACTCCCAAGAAGACTAAGGAAGCTGCCCATGTGCTTTGATGCAGTGATGATGAGATCCACGAGAGGTGTGGTGAAGATGCCATCCATTACCTCGCCTTCCAGCGTCACATCATCTGCTTGCTGATTGCTATCAGCATCCTGTCTGTGTGTGTGATATTGCCTGTCAATCTGTCCGGTGATCTGCTTGGTAAGAACTTATTTCTTTGTATTCTTACAACAATTCCTTGTTTTATATAATAGTAAAAAGTCTTTGAATTCTATTTTTTTAATTTTGGTAAAGATTATAAGGTGGTGTTTTAACCACTGTAGTGGGTTGAGTCTGGCTGGATGCTACCTTAACAAACTGCTGCACCAGAGCTCACTCTTCTACAGGATGCAGACCTTCTTGGACAGCATGGATCCCCCACGGGGTCACAAGTCCCACCAGGAAACCTGCTCCAGCATGGGCCCCTCTCTCCTTGGGTCCACAGGTCTCTGCCAGGACCCTCCAGGACAGGCCTCCCACAGGATTACAGCCTCTTCTCAGGCATCCACTTTCTCCAGTGTGGGTCTTCTCCATGGGCTGCAGGTGGATGTCTGCATCCCCATGGTTCTCCACCATGGGCTGCAGGGGAACATCAGCTCTGGTGCCTGAAGCAGCTCCTTCTCCTCCTCCTGCACTGACCTTGGTGTCTGCAGAGGTGTTCCTCTCACATATTCTCACTCTGCTCTCCTCTGTCTGCAGTTAGATCTACACAATAACTTTTTTCTCCTTCTGAAATATCATGGAGGTGTTACTGTCATTCCTAATTGGCTTGGCCTTGGCCAGCAGTGGGTCTGCCCTGGAGCTGGCTGGAATTGGCTCTCTTGGACATGGGGGAAACTTCTGGCAGCTTTTCACAGAATCCACCTCTGTAGCCCCCTTATTACCTAAACCTGGCCACACAAAATGTGACATTTGTGTGATTGTAGGGAGCTCTTTAAACAGTTGTCACACATAGATGACATCACTTAAATGGCTCAAGGCAGGATTAACTTTACCCATGCCTTCTTAACTGATGTTAATCATTATGGTTTTTATTGGTGGTGATTGTCAATGGAAAACATCTTCACAGCTGAGATATCTTTTTCTAGAATCCAGTCTGAACATCTTTTGCTTCAAATAATTTAAAATCAATTTTTTGATCATTCACTGGAGATAATAGATTGTTCTTTTCCTTTTCACAAAATCCTTGTAGCTGCTGGATAATTATAAACATTTTTTATCTGCTTTTTCCTCTTTCTCATAAACAAACAAGTTAATTTGGTCTTTAATTAAAAATGTTTTCCATTTATCTGATTATAAAATTATCAGCCATGCCTTGAATTTTTGTTTTAATCTAGCTACACTGACTCCCATTGTTCCTTTATGTCTTGGTTTGTGTCTCAAAATTGGACAAATCTTCAGAGACTTTGTCAATGCTGACTAGATAAAATTAATTTCATGTTTCTTGCAGTCTAGTCCTGATTGTCTTCCAGTGTGGCACTTAACAAGTACAATAATGAAGTCTTCTAATCTGCCATTCAGTTTGCTGGTGGGAAACCTGAATTCTTTGAGTGGGATCTGTTAAACCCTGTTTATATGTTCTTCCATTTTTGATTATGAGCCCTTACAATCCCATTTCATACCTGGCTTTGTATCAGTCTCATCAAGACCATGTTTAAAGTGTTGTTCATGGCTTTTAAGAACCTTGTGACATAGCTCTTGTCTGTAGTAGGACACTTTGTACCTTTTCCTTTTTGTGTTGTTTCCCTGTGGAACTTCCATCTCTGACCTCCCTTTTATGAGTTCTTTCTTGGCAATTCTCTGTTTAAATTAATATCAGCTTTTTATTAAATCAGGAAAATCTAGCTTCTGTTTTTCTGCATTAACCTTTGTGAGTCTAAGAAATACAGCAGAAATTAAAGCTTTAGTGTCTCTCCCCTTCTTCCTCATCTTCCACTGTAAGCTGATTTCAGTTGTGATGACTTAACTTGCAATGTGGTTTAACAGTCTGAGCTAGGAGGATTGTTTAGCTCTCTAGATACACTTAACTCCTTTTCCTTTGTGATCATTTACTCAATTTTCCCTCCCCTGCATTATCATTTTTTAAAATACTTGACAATCTAGAGAAGTATTGTCACGTAGACCCATTTTTGACCTTACCAAGGTTGTCAGCACTGTTTTGTCAACACTGAATTAATGTGGCTTCAAAGCCTGAGATAAGAAATCAATTAAGATGAAAGAGAAGAAGGAAATATGTTTAATACCTAAGCAGTGTTGTTAATGGACATGAAAGGAAATTGGAGGGAGAAATGGAACTGCATCTCCAATCTAGTGTTTAGATTTTCAAAACACTCAACTGTTTTTCATAATGACTTGAATATGGTATAATCTAGGGGTGTTTTTTCCAATGTTAAAATGCAGGACAGAGTAAACCAGCATGGATTATGATTCTGAACCTTTTTATCAATGAACTTGCTCTGCATTAAAAAGAAATTTATCAACTTCTTTAAAAAATAGAATAAAAGCTGACTTTCTCACAATAAGTGTCGTGCCAGTTAATTTTCCTGCTTGTTCTTGTTCTTCCTAGATAAAGATCCCTATAGTTTTGGAAGAACAACTATAGTAAACTTACAGACTAGGTAAGTAAGTCTTGCAGAGTCCCTCTATGCTGAGATCTGTTTCCTGCCATGGTCTCTAAACACATGAATTGATATTTTCAGTGTGGCTCATGGGATTGGAATAGCTTATTCACTGTCCATCAGCTGAATCTGAGATATGTTCTGCTTCAGGCTGTGCACTTACAGTGCTGATAAGAAAGCTTGAGACTGGACTTCTACTCTCTCAGCTCTCCCTCCTTGCATCACCTTTCTCTTGGCTACTGATTGCACACCCAGTGATATTATTTTCAGAAATTTCCCCATTAAAGGAAACCAGGCTTCAGAAGGAAGGTAAAGCTGATGGCTTTACTGGAATATGTAGCTGGGATGATTTAAATTCCCTTACATTAAATTTACATGTGTGCATATCTCTCCTGTCTGAGATTGCAATTAAAATGACTTCTATATGTTTTTAAAAGTCTGTAAAATAGTTGAAATACAAAGCTGCCCAAATCTTCTGATTTATTTTTGATCGATCTACATCCATCCCTGACACTATGTCCAGTAGAATTTCTGTTTTGTTTAACCATTATGTGAAACCAAGTAAATAATGGAGATTTTTTTTACTTCATTTTTTTTATCTGTAAAATAAATTTCTGTATTTTAGTTTAATTGCAATTATTGATGGTCTTCACAAAACTGAAGAGCTATTCACAGAATAGAACTTCTGTAAGCTTTGAAGAAGGAGCTATCAGAAAAGCAGAACTTACTCCTTACATGAGGCTATTTTCAATCTGAGTAAGGATTTCAAGGAGAGTTCAGTTATTCACTCAGCACTGTAAATAATAAAGTAAATAACAAATATTTTGGCAAACAGTGTCGTATGTGCTATAGATCATCTGAATGAGAAAGTGAAAGCCAAACACTGCCTAAATATGTCCATGTCATAGAGCATCTGTTTTCATCTCCATGACCACAGAATTTTATGAGAAGCAAATAATCCTGTTGGCTGTCCAAGGCATCTGCCTAGGTGTGACTGAGTACCAGTAACTGGCTTTTTTTTTTGTTTTGTGTTCAGTGAGAGGCTTTGTACTGATTATCATTTTGATGGCTGCTTGTATCAGTTGGACAATTGGCTCATCCTGTCTCTCATGTTCCTAATGTTTTGTCTGACAGCAATAATCTTCTTTGGCTGCACACAGTTTTTGCTGTTGTTTACCTGATTCTGACAGTTGTCTTCATGAGGCATCACATGAAGTATGTCACATATAAAGAAGAAAACATAGTAAGTGTCTGTATTGGAGTGAAACAAAGTGTATTTGCTATTGGATAATGCTAAAAAATCAAATTTTTAAATAATAAAATAATAACAAAAAATCAAGGCACCTCCTGCATGCTAGAATGTGACATAAATGTGAAGGAATTGACTGAAAGCAATGCTCTACTGAGTGAATTGTGAAAATGGATGGAGGGAAGGGGGTTGGAGAGGGATTTGTGAAAATTTGCTGTAACCTATTAACAATGTAGAAGGTGCTGTCTTAAACAGATGAACTCGCACCAAAATCAGAATTACCTACCTTTTTCCTGCTCTACTACACATCTAATTGTGCCTGTGTCTTGGCCTTCTTTATGTTGTTGTTTTCTCTTTTGTAATGAATGTGGTTTATCAAAATGTAACTTGTGTTTTCTCTCTCAGGTTAAGTGCACATTGTTCATAACTGGTCTTCCAAAAACTGCGAGTGAAGAGACAGTACAAAACCATTTCACGTAAGTTCCATACCTGGTAACAGCATTAGAGTCATAGAATGGTTTGGGTTGGAAGAGACCTTAAAGATCATGCAGTTCTAATTCCCTGCCAGGGACAGGGATACCTTCCACTAGACCAGGCTGCTCAGAGCCCCATCCAACCTGGCCTTGAACAGTTCCAGGGATGGGGCATTCACAGCTTCTCTGGGCACCCTGTGCCAGTGCCTCACCACCTTCAGAGTGAAGAAGTTCCTCCTAATATCTCATCTAAAACTATTCTCTTTCTGTTTGAAGTCATTCTCCATTATCCTGTAACTACCTGCCCTTATAAAAGGTTTCTTTCCATCTTTGTTTAGGAATAGGGGATGTAAAATTGTCCAGGTAATTTTCCCTGCCCAAGCAGATAAGTTTTTTGAATTTTGCACTGTTTAAAATTCAGTGAAGACTGTATTTCAATGACGTTAGTTAGCTGATCTTAAAATCAGAATTTAAGAAAGTATCTGTGTATCCACACTTTCCGTTCATGGCCCCCCACAACTTTTACTTCAAATAAATCTGTGCACCTTGTGTTAGGTAATTTCTGACAGCTGTGGAAGTCTCTGCTCCCTGACACCTCAGTCAGAAATTAAATGAGTGATGAGATGTCAGTTAGATACCAGTGCTGCTCTTTGAAACAGTTTTTTCATTGTACTTTCTGTTCTTATTGTTCTGCACTGCTCTCTTTCAGGGATGCCTACCCAACTTGCACTGTGCTGGAGGTCCAGCTGTGTTATGATGTAGCCAAGCTTATTTACCTTTTCAAAAAAAGGTACTTGTTTTTATAACCTACATGAGTTTAGCATAATTTTATGAATGTTTTGCTAGTCTTTAATCAACATGTACCAGTAGTAACCTCGGGCATCCTAAAGATGGGTTCTGCTCTTCATGTTCTGGTCTGCACTTCAGTCAGATTCAGCTGTGTTTTAAGGGGGTTTATGGGGCCCAGCCTCTCTCTTGTTATGATATGTTGTGTGTTACCTAAGCTTTGACTTGCTGATTATTTATGTATGTATATACTTAGTTATAATATAGACATGCAGTGCAAAGTGAAATACTGAACTATTGAATTAATAACTCTGTTAACCCTGCTTCTTTGGCCAGAGGTGTTGATCACAGGAGAGACAACTGTTATCTTCTGGCCTCTCAAGAATAATATTGAATTGTTCTTTTTTCTGGGACCTCTTTACAAGTGTAGGCTGTATAATGAAAATACAGACTTGCATATAAATTATATAAATAACCAAAATAAACTACATGTAAATATCTTTGGTGACTGATTAATTTGCTATCACTCCTTGGCATAATTTTTAACTTTTAGGGATTATAATCTTTTTTAGCTTAGTGCTGATACTGTTTTCTTGCAAAATGTTATGGATGTATTTTTCTGTGCAGAAAACAGGCAGAAAAAAGCCTGATTTACTATGAACACCTGCATCAAAAGTATGGCAAGAGGGTCCAAATCAACCCTAAGCCATGTGGTCAATTCTGCTGCTGCGAAATGAGAGGATGTGAAAGGGTAAGAGATTGTGTTCTTTTTTAGTTATGGCTAAGTAGGTCATTAGAGGAGTAGAAAATAGTTTTTGTATCATGTTTCATTGACCTTCAGAAAATTATTTATTTATTTATTGCCCATAACTCATCTGCCATGTTTTTGTACTGCATAGAAAAGAGATTCCCTGAAACTTTTGAAATTAATCTTAGTGCACAAACTGAAGTACAAGAAAATCCTCCTGTTTGTCTTTGCCTTGTGGCATGATTTGTGATTTGTGGGAGTGACTGTGGTTTGTGTAAGCTGTGTGTTAATGAGGATATTGGCCATCAGGTACTTGCATGTAACAGCCATCAATTTCTCCACAGGAGGATGCTGTAAATTATTACACCAAAGTTCGAAATGAGCTTGAGGAAGAATATTCAAAAGAGGAACAAGCTGTTCATAATAACCCACTGGGAATGGCTTTTGTGACATTTCAAGAGAAATCCATGGCAACCTAGTAAGTTTTGTCTGTTGTCTTGTTTGTTTTCTTTTTACTAAAATAGTACAACTGATCTCTTGTTCGTGTCCCTTGTTTGCTTATGTTGGTTCTTCCTTTCTTCTTTTTCACCATTCTGTGGATTTGCTCTGCTTTGCTCTCTGGTAAGTTTTTTCCATAAATGTGTTTTAGCCTCAATGCTTTGAATGAAGGAATTATCTAAGGGGCTAAAAGGCTTGGGACATTTAATGGGCTAAAGAGCCTTTGTCTTCTGTGTGGGATCCAGTCTATCAGTACAGATTAATAGGAGGCCAGACTAATTGGTTCTTGAATATGAGTTACTGATATCTCCATTTCCTACTGTGCAAATGGCCCAATTACCAAACTATCAGAGTGGGTACAAATTACACTGCCAGTGAAGTCATCTCAGCAGTGTAGGGTCAGTGAGGAACCTGGCCACAGGTGATAGATACACATATTCTATAGATCTCTTACCTGTTGTTATAGATATATGTGTAGACCTAATAGCAGAAGTTGTTCTGTGCTTTTATTCAGTTATTTGCAGAGAAAAATGTGTGAGCCTCTCATGTTCTGTTAACACTTTGTGAGCATCTTTTGCTACCACAAAGTGGTTAAAGGGAAGCAGAATAATTCTTATATTACAACATAATACATCATGCTTCTTTCTGTTCTTAGCCTATGTAGTTTAAACTGTCTGCATTCTTTTGGCCTTCAAGTCATGTTAGAGAGGCAATTTTTCAGGCCTTTTTTCAAGGAAGTCCAGGATGTAGAATTTCTTGCAAGAATTTGGTATATTGGAGAAAATTTTGCTTGCTACTCTTTGACTGAGTAGTGATTGTGTGATGAAATCTGCCTCTTCTCCTAATTTTATAATGAGACAACATTTTGAGATGGGAAAGTGAAAGAGGAAATAAGCACTGAAGTTCCTTCTCTAGCTGCTGATGTGTTGTGTACAATTTTGATGGGATAGTCCCTCCTTGAGCAAGCATTCTGAATTGCACTGCAAGCATCTCTGAGTTGAATCATCAAGACTTTAGTTTGTTTAGCTTGGAATTAATGTGGTGGACTCCATTCCCTGGGAAATTAGATTAAATTATGTGTGAAGCTGAGGGTCCCATCAAATTAGAGAGTTACTTGGTGCCCTTAGTATGCTCTGCTCTGCAGAGCCCTGAAATAGGGTGAGAGAAGCAGGACACCAGAGTTTCTGGGGGCTCAGGTGGTTGTAAAAGCTTTCTAATGATGGCTAAAACTTGCTCTGTATGTATTTTTAAAAATAAACTATCAAAGAATAATCAACTGTCTTAAACTGTCTTGCTGCTGCAAGAAGCTGGTAATCTGACATCACTGCTTGACTTCTGGTAAGGAAAGGGTCTGGGGGGTTGAGGGTTATGTTTGTTAGTTTGGTGTTTGTGTGTGTGGCTCTCTGTCCTCTTTATGTTAAGACCACAACTCAGAAACAAGCTTGCTCACAAATTTTAGAATCTCCTCATTTAACTACAATATATATTGTTTCTAGGCTACTGTAATAAAATAGTCTCTGAATGTGTGCCCCTCCCCCTTCTACTGATGTCCTTTGAGAGATCTTTGAAAGCATTTACTCTGGGCATGTTTAAATTTTTTTCTAGTATTTTGAGTGTCAGTCAGCTCATAATATTGGAAGATAAAATTAAGCACTGTGATTATTTTAGAAGTGGGTGAAAGAGGCTAATATTTTGAATTGTGAGAACACTGGCATGCTAAAAATTCTTCTGAGAATTGGTACTCAAGGCAAAATTGGCTGGTTTTGATACTAGTGTAAAGAATTAGTCTGCAGTCTCATTTCATTAGTCTACTTTGATTTGAAAACAGCTGTATTATGTAAAGATGTATTTAGGAAACTGTCTTTTTTTTTTTTCCAAAAGCACTCGGGCTTTGATTTTTTTTTTTTTTCAATATGACTCATTGCTGTTGTTCATGTTGGTAGAAGCAGTAAACAGTTTAAACCAAGACTGCTTTTTCTTTCCAACAAAACAGATCTCAGGCGTGTGGTAGCAACTGTTTATATAATGGTCATTACTGCATAATGTTATATTGTTGTTTAAGCTCTATCTTGATCACAGGTTATAAAAATTTAAAAAATCCCAAAACCTTTATCACTATTCCCAGACTTTCTCATTACATATTTAGCATTTTCAATTGTAAAAAATCGGAAAAATCTTCCTCTTCTTCCTTATAGCATCCTTAAGGACTTCAATGCCTGCAAATGTCAGAGCATTAAGTGTAAAGGAGAGCCCCAGCCATCACCCTACAGCAGGGAGCTGTGTGTATCCAACTGGAAGGTTACATATGCTCCTTATCCTGAGAATATTTGTTGGTAAGGTTCCTGCCTAGCATCCTTTTGTTGGTGATAATATAGGTTTAGAATGGGCACAGGACAAACAGGGATGAGAGTGTTATTCTTTAACCTTAAACTAGAATTTTATGTTGTGTTGGAATGTTGCTGATCTGCCTCTTTATTTCATTACTGGTGTTCTTCATTGACCTTGGTGCCTGTGGACATTACTTAGGGTAATGGACTACAGTTTTTCCACCTCAAAATTAAAAAAAAACCCTAATCCAGTTTATGTCTGTTTCTCAGTGTTTCCATTTTTTAGGCTAGTGCATATCTCCTGTTGAGATCTGAGGGAAGCAACTTGGTGTTAGTGCTGAGTATCCTCAAAATATGTATATATTTTTCTGAGTTGCCACGTGATGAGTATATAACTTGATCCAATCTGTGAACTCTGTTCTGTCTTCTTCCCATTCTTTTTCCTTTCTCTCCTTCCACCTTGAACAAGAGGGACCACAGGGATATGCCAAGTTCACAAAAAGACTTGTCATAATTAAGGATATTATTGAGCCTGTGTATCTCTGTTTTGTTTGTTCTGAATATTTGGCTTTGCCTGGTATTCAAATCATTCCAGTCCTTTTGGCAACCATCTCAAATAACATTTAAGAACTTCTTTAAAATCTATACTTGCTGTTTCAATGTGGCAGGAGGGGATGCAATATTTAGAATTTGAAATTTTATTTCAAATCAGAGTTTTTTTGTAGATTCTGCCTCTGATAGGTATTCTCCTTGCAGAAATTCTGTGTCTTCTTTGTCTATCTCTTGTTGTTCCATTTCTATTCAGTATTTCTGTATTATTGAACAATGGAAGTGTTTCTTCCCAGACCTTAACGAGATTAGGCATTATGTTTGTGTAATCGAAAATTAAATAGGTTCTTCTGCAAGCACAATTTATGGTACCTTTCAAATGAGGTTGCAGAGTTCTCTTTATTTCTAATAGCAACTGGAACTTATAGTGCTTTGTTATATAACTTTGAAAGCTCATTTTAGAAAAAGAAGTGCCACTTGTTACTTGACAGATAGTGTATAAATCTTTTTTTAACAGCAAATACTTGCTGCTTGTTTTAATGTCTTTTTTATTTTTACTTCTTTCTCCAGGAAAAATCTTTCAGTGCATGGATTGAAATGGTGGTTTAGATGGGCTTGCATTAATTTGCTTCTTTTTATTGTGCTGTTTTTTCTTACTACTCCTTCCATAATCATCTCAACCATGGACAAGTTCAATGTCACTAAACCTATTCACTACCTTAATGTGAGTATTGCCATATGTTTGGATATAGCTGTGGATCAGACCAAAATTTTGGTAAATTGATAGGGTTTCATTGTCTTACCTTCAGTTCAAATTCCTACCTTATACCTTCAGTTCAAATTCTCAGGGCTGTTTTATGTAGCTGCTGATTAAAACCATAAGTCCAGAATCAGGTCTTTAGCTCTCTTTTGTTCCTGGATAATAGTCTGAAGTAATTTTTATCTGAGGCTTTATATTATTATAACATATTTATGTATTTGTGGTAAAAATTTACAATCCAAGCTTAAATAATTCTGAATTTTGTAATCAAAAAATCTTTGCAAAAAATGGAATTTCAAGTCCAATTTGTATTTTCACTTTTATGATAAGAAGGAGGGAAATGCAGATTTTTAACTCTGAGGTAAAATGTTTTTCTTTTGCTTATAGGGTTCAAAACAAGATGGTATATATATCTGATTCTTCAGATATAAGCTAAAGCAACTTGCAAGCTGGTTTTTTTAAATATTTCCCCAAGCTAGTGTAAATTACATAAAAACAACTTGTGAGACTGCACTCTTATGGAATTTAATTCCTAATCTCACTTTGTTTTTTTGTCTTGCATGCCAGTGCTAAGCACTCACTACTTAAGACTATCTGAATATAATTTCTCCAGTTCATGTTGCTGTAATTTACAAAAAGCAAAATATTAGCATCTCTGTTCCACCACAACTGCATTAAAGTGTTTTTCATACTTATTCTTATTTTCTCCCCCACTAGAATCCTGTCATCAGTCAGTTTTTCCCAACGCTCTTGCTCTGGTCCTTCTCAGCTCTGCTACCAACAATTGTCTATTACTCAACTTTGCTGGAGTGCCACTGGACAAAGTAAGTAACCTTTTACTTTGTTTTTACCTGATGAGCTGAACTACTAAAACAAGTGAAAGTGCTGATCTTTCACAGAGCTCTCAAATCCACAGACCTCTCGTAGCAGGGAATTTCCTGTTCTTGTCTCTTTCTAGTGTTATAACCACACTTCAGGGTTTGGGTAATTTGTAACCCACACAGCAAGTGTAATTTGACCACATGATTTGCTTATGCTTTTCCCTGCTCCCCACCTTGCTCCTCTCTGTGTTTAATCTGAAAAAAATTGTATGAGCAGGCTCAGGAGGTGTAGCTTCAACAGGGGCATGGGAAGTGCCTTAATCCCATAATTAACTTGTTGTCTGGGAAGACAGGCCACGTGGTTTGGAACCCCTCCAGGCTGACAGTTTACAGAAAGGTCATCCATCTTTTTGTTTGGCATGACAAAATGGTCTGGATGTAGCTCCTGGTGCGCAGCTCAGATCTGTTGGATATCTGTGGTGATGTGAGAAGACTTATGGGGCCAAAAGCCCGACAGGTGTGTTGATGCAAGGTTTGCACATTGAACTGGTGCACCACAGAGATGTCAAGCCCATTAATGTGCTGCTGAGTTGGGGAACGTGGCACAGCTTGGCTTGGAGTGCCAGATTTGATTCCCTGTTTGTCTACACACAGATAAAAGTGTGGTACTTCACACTCAATCCCATCTTCATTCAACTTCACTCAGTCTTTATCCATAAAGCTTGTAGTCATTGTTTGTCTCTTTGTTTTTATATTCTAAGGTAAATTTGATGGTTTTCCTTTTGCACTTTTGTACAATTCCTTTCTAAGACACCATGTCAAGAGTTTATTGTTTATTTGTCACAGTTGTGTGCTTTTCATCAACTTTGTTTTGGTATCTGTGCTACACATGTGAACTTTGAGCCCTTCTCAATCAGTTAAAATAATTTTCTGAAGTCACTAGAGATCACAGGTCTGATTTCAAGCCTTGCTGTAGTTACACTGATAGGTCTCACAGTGCCCAAGTGTTCCTGTAACAAAACCCCTGTGGTTTTAAAGCCCTATCAGATACCACCTCTAAGAGTCTGAAATGTTCATAGTGCTGCACTTTTCTGGCTACAGGGTGTCACTGGATCCCTGTTCCTGCTACTGTAGTAGGGATATAGGACTAGTAGTGTCATCTTGTTCCCCAAGACCTGACACTCGACAGGGAGGTTGTCTAAGTGTCTGGTTTCTTGGCAGTGGTGCCCTTTTCTGAGCTGCTTAATCCCTCCTGGCATGACACTTGAAGAGCTGTTTGTTTACAAGCTGTTGCAAGATTGGGTGTCTTTGGGAGAGAGACCAGCTGTGCTTGTTGCACATCCCTGTGCTTGTGATGCAGACCTGTAGTGGTGCCCGTCCAGAGTCTGGGTTAACATTTAGCAATGTTTTTGTTGCCCAAGAAGATACTGAAATGCTTAGTCCATGTTGGTGAATATTTCAAAGATATCTGGTTTTTATCTGGTAGCAATGTGATATGGTAAGGGAAACTGGAAGTCTGACAGGTGCTGGAAAGATCCTTCATATGTGGCAGCTTTTCGTATGAGTTCCTCATTCAGTGCCTTTTTATGTTGATAGATCTGCAGAGAACAGAATAATGATGCATAAAGTCTACATATTTTTGATCTTCATGGTATTGATTCTGCCTTCCCTTGGTCTGACCAGGTAAAGAATCATAGTTTAATGAGATAATGGCTGAGTACTTTCATAAAGAGACATCTTACTTGTGTTTCCTTGTTGTGAGATATAGTCAATGTACCCCCACTCCCTCCAGTGTGTGTGGTTGTTTTCATTACACATTAGATTTCAATGTTCATCTTACATCTGGGGTCCTCAGAGCCCTTAAAAGTTTCCAAAGCCTGGATTTTCTTTTAACAAAGAAATTTAAGACCTTTTAAGATCAATGGCTAATTAAAATTCCCCTACTCACCATTATAGCTGAGAACCAAATTTCCTGACTGTGTCTTTTCTTCAGTTGGAGTTGTCCTTTTTTTTTCTCCACCTTTACAGCTTTTGACTGTTTCTCTGTGTGACATGTGTTTGTCCTAGCTGTATAATAATTGCTAAAAATGAATCATTGAAACTTTAAAATTAAGTAGATGTTTCTGTTCTGTATAATTTTGTACCTTTTTTTTATTTCTCGCTATCAGCATCTATGATAAAGCTAAAGTAGTATTCAAATTATTTGATTAGATTCTCTCTATTCACTATCTTGATTTAAGCTACTTAAAAAGAGAAGCAATTTTAGACAATACCAAGGTGTGGGAGACTGAATTACATTTACCATCTTTCTTTCAGCCTTGATTTTTTTTTCCGCTGGCTGTTTGACAGAGAATCATCTGATTCTGCAGTTAGGCTGGAGTAAGTATTAGATAAATAATATTTTTTCTTTGCTATTACTTTGTAAAGGAATGCTTAGGACTTGAATTTTTTTTGCTGTTTACTGTCCTTAGTGTTTATTAAAATTTGCTCAGGGTTGCAAATTTTACTGGAATGATGTTGAACTTCTGAATAAGACAATAAGGTTGGACATTAGAAAGACTTTCTTCACAGAAAGGGTGATAAAATATTGAAATTAGATTAGGATTGTTGCATATCATGGACAGGGGATCTTCACAAGGATTACAGTGAGACCAAATAGCTGCAGCAGTTCTCTTCCTGTAATCCAGTGAATCTTGATTTTAGAAAAATGTGTGTTTTTACACACATTACATTGCAAATCTGCAGATATTGGTTATTTTGAGCTTTTGTGCCTGTGCCTGGAGGGAAAGAATAGAACGCAATTATTAGGACATAGATTTCCAAATGCTGTTTCAGAGTCAGTAACAGGAAGACAATTAGGAGTTACTAAATTAGGAGAGATGATTATTCTATTGCAGTCTTATCTCATCTTGTGTCAGGTTGCTGTTGCAGACATCAGATGATGCTCTTGTCTGCTGTCAGCCACCCATCAGGCTGCTGCATCTTTTTGTGAAGTTTATTCCTTATCTGAACTGCAACTCAGCCAGGCTTTTACATAAGACCCTGGCTGCATTTATAGCTGTGCAGTATTCTCTTATAGCAAGGTTATCAGGAGTTCTTCTGGCCACTTCCCAACGTGTATAGTGCTTATTCTTATGGGAAGAGGTTTCCAAAGGCGATGGGGATACATTGTGTGCCTCCAGTGTTTGCTTACCTTCCTTCCAGTCAGTGTCTGGTGTCTCTCCTGGCAGATGTGTGTTCCTGCCTGACCAGGGGGCCTTCTTTGTGAACTATGTGATTGCCTCTGCTTTTGTGGGCAACGGGATGGAGCTGCTGCGCCTGCCAGGCCTCATCCTTTACACCATACGCATGATCATGGCCAAGTCCACAGCAGAGAGGAAAAACATCAAACAGGTACCGAAGACCTTCCTTAGCAGGAAGCATGTCAGTGGCTGATCCTTGTCAGAAACAGTGGGAGCCCCCATCCTTCATACCATTAACTATCATCTACTGACATTTGTTTGTTTTTTTTAGCCTTTGTTTCGCTTGTCCACGACAGGTTCATATTCCCTTCATTCACAGCACAAATAACAGGGAGGGATTTATTCTAGTCAGAGATGGTCAAAAATCAAAACTCAAGCTCTGAGCTTCAGGTATCAGTCTCTTCATAGCTCTAAGTCAGAGTCTTATGATTTGGATTTTACAGACTAGTTCTGATTTTATCTTATAGTCTGAACTTCAGAGGGTTTTTTATTCAAATCTGTCTAGAGTTAGTTTCTTGTGTCAGCCATCAGGTGTGTACAACTTGCTTTAAACTGAACATACACCCAGCAAAAAATATATTTTTGCCTATATTCCACTTTAAGAGGTGGACTTTCACTTCCAGGTGAAGTGTCATCCTATAGCTTGAAATGCCAGGTGTTCCAATGGGAACTTAAGCCTGCCACAGTGAAGTGCAGGTTCTAAGTCTGGCTCAATTATTTGCTGCCTTGTGATTTTAAGGAGCTGCTTCTTGTAGATGCAGATTCCCTGAGTAATTACTTTAAGGCTAGAAAAGAAACAGCATCTTTTCTGTATGTCCAGTTAATGAAAACACTTCATCTAATTACATCATTTCTGCCTCTTAGGGAAGTAACTGCTCTCTCACGGGGAGCGAATAAGAGAAGGTGAATTGTTGCTTTGGTGAATCTATTTTTAACTTCTGACACATTGATGGATCACTTGAGAGTTTTGGGTGCTTTGTTTTTGTTCTTAGCAACAGGCATTTGAATATGAATTTGGAGCAATGTATGCCTGGATGCTGTGTGTGTTCACTGTCATCATGGCCTATAGCATCACATGTCCCATCATTGTCCCTTTTGGTAAGTTGGCACTGTGGGAGGGAAATGGGGCATGTGGGAAGTTTGGAAGCCCCAGCTCTGCATTCTTATTCCCGTCCAAATGCTGATAATCCTTAGGACTTGGATCCAAGTTTCCTTCCCTTCTTGTGGAAGAACCGTGAAAACGATGATGAATTACTTAGCTCTTGTACTGCCTTTAGACATTGAAAGTACATTTGATGTCTATTAGATGTTTATTTTATTTCTCAAATTTGAGTGTACTGGCTTTGATGGTGAGGGGTTTAGATCAGACATAAGTAGTACTGAATAATTTTATATAGTTGGTATTTTCATTTTCTAGTCCAAAACTTTACAGAGCTAGATACAAGATAATTATCTAAATTAGATATTGTTCAGAACTGGTTTAATCAACAACCTTATTATTGGAACAATGTGGCCAATTTTTATGTAACAGTGTAATTAATATTTACTTACATTCCATTTTGTATGCAGTTGTAAATATCTGAATGTGCCACTGCATCTCAGAGCTGTTGTAATTCATAGCTGCCACAGCAGTTGCTGGCTGTTTGTTTGGATAAGGAATAGCTGACTTGAAATCCAGTCAGGAATCTGGTGAAGGCTGAGAGGTAGATGCTAAGCCACTGTCAGGCCTTTCTTACCAGCATGGTGGAAGGGGAGTTGGGAAGTCTTCCCTACTGGCTTGGCCTCATGTGCCAGCACCCAGCAGGAGCTCTGGGCTCTCACTGGGAGCACAAGAGGCACCACAGAGAAGTGTGGGGAGAGGGGAGGGATGGAGATGCAGCAAGCTTAGGAGCAGGTGCTGTCCTGCAGCTGTATCCCCCTCGTGTCTGGGCTGTGTCCACTCATTTGGTCAGTGGAGATCTCCTAACAGAGTTGCTGCTCTTCCATCAACCTCTGACAGTCTTTGCTTGGCTCTCCTGTTTTCCCTGCCAGGTTTGATCTACATCCTCCTGAAGCACATGGTGGACCGTCACAACCTCTACTATGCCTATCTGCCTGCCAAGCTGGAGAAGAAGATGCACTTTGCAGCTGTCAATCAGGCCCTGGCAGCTCCCATCCTCTGCCTTTTCTGGCTCTATTTTTACTCGTTTGTGCGGCTGGGTAAGTCTTACCTGTTTCCACCAGAAAGCTGCTCCCAGCTCTCTTGCCAGCTTCCCTTAGATGTGAAGTTTCATAAGGGTTTTTCTTTTGTGGGCTTTTCTTTTTCCTTCCCTAAAGGAGGAGTCATGGTGGTTTCCTGTGGCACTGAACTACACAAGAGGCTTTGGTGGAGATGGCTGGTATATTAAACTGTTAGCATGGGGCTCCATGCTCCTTCATTTCACAGGAGATCATGTATTCCTTAAATCAATATACCTGGAACTGGCCAGCTGGGCTGTGAAGTGAGAGACAGTAAAAATCATTGCATAAAACAAAAATCTATTCAGAATTAGCTCTTTATAGTAAGATGATCATTGTCTTCACTACCTACTTTTGTGCAGCCTGGGCATAAGTTTGATTTGCCTGGGTGAACTGGCTGCTGCCTCAGTTGTACAGCCATCACTTAGGAAAAAATGCTAAAATGTAGCCTAATGCTAGTCCTCGTGTGTTCTACATCATCCGTCAAATTTTACGTGGCAGAGTGCTGTGAGATGGTGACTCTCTTCCCCACATTGTAGTTTGAAGCCTCATGATTTGTGTGTAATTGAAAAAGAGACATTCTGGATTTTGCAAATACTTGGCATTGATGATATTGGTTGTGCTGTACTGACAGATTAGATGTCAGAAAAGGTAGGCAACAGCTTATGGGTTTTAAATCCATGATACAGGAGGAAGCATTTGGCATGGAATGGGGATGTCAGTGATCTAGCTGTATTGTGCCTTCATGGCAAATGATCACGTTTGCATTGTGTTTTTCAGAATACCAGCAGTCAGAAAGGTATTGTTGGCAGGCTGTCTTCTCACTGTAGGGATAGATAAAACTATAGGGAAAGCTCTCTGTGGATGCAAGAGGCACTTGGAACTATTGCTTCAGGCTGTCCTTGGATTTGAATATTTTCCTGCATTACTTATGAGGTTGAGAGCTTGTTTTTTTCCCTTGTTTTGAGAGCTGCTTTTGCAACCAGGAAGATCAACAAATCTGGGTTCTCTAAATTAACAGGAGGATTTCTAGGGCATGCTTTAGAAAAATCAACTCCAAGCACTCAGCATCTGATGCACCTCTTTAATTGTTAGGAAGGAAACCCTGGTGATGTAAAAATTAAATCTTTATTAGAATGTCTTCTAGTTCTGCATGGTTAAACCATCATTTGTCAAGGACCTTTATAATGGAAAACACAGACTAGACTACTGTGTTTGGCTTGGTCAGTGCAGAGGATCCTGTTTACAGGATCAGTGGTTTGTCAGTGCACAGAGTAGTCTGAGAGGTAGGAAATTGATACTTTGATTCCATTGCCATTGATTTTTATTGCTGCTTCTTGTGCCAAAAAGAAGGAAGGAAGGATATAAAAGAGCTCTGCTGCCTTATCTGCAAAATAGATCAGTTTATGGTGTAAAGCTTGATTGCTTGGTCGTTGATTTGTGTAGTTGGCTTGATATAGGTGTTTCAGTCTGGTTTCAGAGTCCAGTGACAACACTGGTTTCTCACTCCTTATATATATTAATATAAGGCTGGAAAGACATCTCCCCCAACTCTCAGGCAGGATCAAAACCCACCTGACTGCATATAGAAGGTGAGAGGCTGTACTCATTCTTTCCTTCTCAGTCCCTGTATTCTTTCTCAGGTCTTATGCCTGCTATCCATCCAGCCATCCATCCATCCTGCACCTGCAGCACCACTGGGCCTCTCACCACAGAGGAGGTGAGGTCCCATCTGCAGTTCTGTCCCCATCTCCTGGGACAGTCACTTGAATCCTGTGTTCTCCAAAGTTGTTGGCAGGCAGGAGTTCTGAGGACACAGTGCAGGGAAAACTGACGTAGAAGACTTTTCCTTTTCTAATCTCTGCTGTTTACCTTGTGGTTTGCACCATACACTGGCTTTGGTGTAGACACACCTCACCATCTGGTAAATACTCATGTAACCTGTGCTATAGAAAACAACCTCCTCAGAAGGACATTCCAGAATACCCCTAGGGAGGTTTTTTCACTTCCTTTTTTGGTTTGAATAGTGATGTGTTTGTAGGGCTTTTTTGATGTTTTTTTTTTGCATGTGTGTGGTGTTTTTCCCCTTGTGAACAGACCTGTGCAGGGCTTCTATAACCTGCTAAAGTGTAAAACTTGTCCATTCTGTGCCACTGCATACACTGGGGTTACCACAAAAATATCTGAGGGTTGGTGTTGCCTCTTTTGTCCGAAGAAGCTTGGAAGCAGCTAGAGTTTGCAATGATGTTTACTTTTTCTTAATATCCTATTCAAATAATCTTTACTGCAAAATGAGATTAATTTCTTTAGAATATTTCCCTAGTGGATCTAGAAAATGAGAAGTCACTGTAATCTTTAATACTTTTTCCACACTAGACAACCATGTCCTTTCCTATAGTTTATTGCACTCTCTCTGAACTAAAACTTATCTGTCAGTCTAGTTCATATTTACTCTTTCTCGTCTTGTTCTTTTTCCTTAGATTCTTCCCAGTTCTGTCCATATTTTATTGCAGACAAGGCTACCCAGCTGAAGGCTTAGTAGCACTGAATTATTTTGTATAGGTGCCAGAGACTTGTCTTTTTTTCCTTCATTTTCCTCTCTTCCCATGTTCTTTGATACCATCCCACCACTGACTGCTTTCCAGCAGTTGTATGCTACAGTGCCATTGTTATCCCTCATATCTGTATTTTATTTTTCCTTCCAAATTTTACTTATTTGCTGTTTTCTACATAGTTTTATCTTCTTGTTGTTTTTTGTTTGTTTTTTTCTTTTTTATCCTTTAAAGCAGGTGGGGTGGTTTTATCTACCAAGAGATTCTCCTTGGTAGATTCTCCTCTCCCCCTCACCTCCATCCCTTTGAGCTGATAGCAAACCATCTAATTTGGTGCCATCATAATTAATCAATGTAATTAATATTATATTTCACAGATCATTGATGAAAGTATTTAAGAAGTGAGTCCAGAGTGGATGAATGAGGGAGGAAAAGAATCACTCTGAGTCTTGTCTATCACTTAAGCATTACAGCAACATTTCTTGACCTCTAGGAAAAGTGTGAGAACTTAGTTATAATCACATTCTCCTGTTTGTGGCTGGATGTGAGCTGCCCATTCCTCTAAGGAAAAAAAAAAAAAATCCATGTGGCTTCTGAAAATGAGGAGGATAAATAAAGGCTTCTTTTGGTTTTGTTGTATTTTTCTGCTATACATTTTTATATTGTATTCTCTGGATATTTTTCTAGGTTTTAAAGCGCCTACAACCATGTTTACCTTGCTGGTTGTCAACATCACTATTGTTATTTGCTTGGCTTACACTTGTTTTGGCTGTTTCAAGTACCTGAGTCCACTGAATTATAGGGTAAGTGATGGATACCTGACCTTCCAGCACCTACCTGTGTGCCTGATGCAGCACCAGCTATTCCTGCTGGGCTGTCCCTGCCTTCCTCCTGGCAGTGTGTGTTCACAAAGGTTCATGGTAAGATGGCTGAAGAGGGCCTGTAGCATGGGTAGAATGCCTGGCAGAGTGGCAGGAGCTGAATTTGAGAGAAAAGAGCGGTATGGAAAAACGATCCTGGGCTGCATCCCCAGCAGCGTGGCCAGCAGGTTGAGGGAGGGGATTCTGCCTCTCTGCTCTGCTCTGGAGACACCCCACCTGCAGTGCTGCACCAGCTCTGGGGTCCCAGCACAGGAAGGATATGGACCTGTTGGAGCATGTCCAGAGAAGACTACCAAGGTGATCAGAGGGATGGAGCACCTCTGCTGTGAGGCCAGGCTCGGAGAATTAGGAGTGTTCAGCCTGGAGAAGAGAAGGCTCTGGGCTGACCTAATTGCAGCCTTCCTGAAGGGAGCCTACAAAAAAGGCAGAGACTTTTTACAGGAGTGTGTAGTGAGAGGACAAAGGGGAATGGCTTTAAACTAGGTTTAGATTAGGTAATAGTAAGAAGTTCTTTGCTGTGAGGCTGCTGAGGCACTAGCACAGGTTGCTCAGTGATTTTGGTGCCCCATCCCTGGAAGTGTTTAAGGCCAGGGTAGATGGAACATGGAGCAAGCTGGTCTAGAGGAAGGTGTCCCTGCCCATGGTAGGAGGTTGGAAATAGATGATCTCAGGTCCATTCCAAGCCAAAACTTTCTATGATTCTATGTAGATGGATTGGTGGAGAGGGTGCCAGCACTGAGATCTGTCTGTGCAGGTTTTGGGTGCTCATGATCTGTGTATATTGTTTTCACTCACCAGTTTGATATTCTCGCTTTCTTCTCCCACCTGTTGCTGGTTACAGATTGAAGACCCACAAGGTGAAAGAGGAAAAGACACAGATGTACCAACAGTGCCAACATCTTCTGTAAGAAGCTAAAAGTTACTAATATTCCCTTACATTTCCTAGAAAAACCAAATTTCTTACCCTGCTTACTAAAGAGCTTATATGGGACATATTAGTCTGAATGGACTGTGGGCTTTCCCACGTGCATGTGAGGCCAGAGAGTTCTGCAGCTGGGCTCCTTGATTGCTCCCAGGTGGTGTTCCAGAACTTTGGCTGCTGTTTAGGAGTAGCTGAGACACATTGCTTCCAGCAGCTCTGTGGGCTGTGTTCTGTGCCCTGCCCCAGATAGAGCCTCACATCTGGACAGCTGCCAAATGCAGTCAGTTGCCACTTCTTTTGTTCTGAAGGTTGTGACGTGTAGCAGGTCTTTTTTGCCATGTCACTGAGAAGGATGTAGGACTGAGGTAGAAGGAAAGGCCTTTGTGCCACAGTCAAGAGGTGCAGGTGAGTGTTGCACCAGGAAGCCTCCAGCAGGGTGCAAAAGGCCTGAGGTATTAAGGTGAAGAACGGGAGAAGGATGGAAAAGAAGAGTGACAAAGGGAAAAATTCTCCTGGGTGAGTTACCCCAGCACTGTGCTTTGAGAGACCACTAAACCCCTTCGCTTGTGATTTCAGATGTACGTCCCCCAGGTTTTGCGCCCTCATGCCACCGAAAGGACAGTGCTGGTCCCCACGGAGCAGCAGTCCTATGGCACCATGGACAACACTTGTTCCCAGGCAGAAGGAATCAGAAGCTATGCCACTGGACCTGCAGTTGTGGAGCAGGCATCGGGAGCCTCACTCTGAGCTGTGTAGGGAGGACGAACACAAGGTGGAGCACTTGGCCCAGGTTTAGCAGAACTGATTCCCTGCCACCTCCTATTAAGTATTCGGTCCCATTTGTGTTTTCCTGTCTGCAGAAAAGGTACAGAAATAATTCATTGTGTGGTCTACAGCTGTGCTGGGAGATTAAAAAGCAGATGCCTTGGGTCTGATTGTTTTCCAGGCTGTCTGTGCATGTTGTGAAACAAACAAGTTGAACTCGGAGATGCTGATCCTCAGGGACTTCACTTCTGCTAGCTCATCACTTGCCTTATGAAGATAACTTATGCTGCATATAGATAACCAGTCACCAAAGCCAGTGCAGCTATTAAAGCTCTCATTTATTTATTCAAAATGATGCTTCCCTTTTTAAAAACCCCCAACATTTATTATTTATAGACCTCTTGGGATGTGTTAAATCCTGAGACAATGCCACTTTTGATGAAAATGCTGTTTGTGTGGGTGCTGAGAATGGTGTGTGGGAGTCTCTCCTCTTTTCACCCAAAGTAGTCAGCGTAGTTTTGATCATGTTACTTTTTTTTTTTCTTGAAAGAGATGAGGGAATTACTGTGCACTTGGGTACTAAAAGTACCAAAGCAAAAAGACTGGTAAAGAAGGGAGTGATTTCTCTGATATTGTTTTTATATATTTTTGGAGGGCATTTACGTTGTTAGTTTCTGTTCACTATTTTTAAGGGCCTTCCACAATGAAAGTTCACCTGCCAACAATAAAGGATGTAAACATTTTATCTCTTTTAGTCTTGGGTTTAAATGACAGATCTCTGGGTTTTCTCTATAGTGCCAATTATATGAGTTGTAAGATACTAAATTTTTAAATTATGTAGTAGGTGCTAATCTATTCTGAAGTGCAATGTGTCAAACTTTAACTAATAATCACGGAGCAATAAAACACTGAGTTTAGAAAAATTTCAGGCTGTCTTAATTTATTTATTCTTTTCTCTGTGTGTTGAAACAGTCTGTTGCTGGCTGCCTCACAGCATGAGCTTTTCATAAGAGCACTGCCAAAGCCTTAGAATGACAGTATGTCTGTCCCATGAGGGATCTGAATACTTTTGGATTTCTCTAGGGGATGAATCTTGGTGACCTATGGGTAGGAGAAGCTTTTGGCCCTCTGTTTCATTGCTTGTTGTTAAACTGTTATTTCCTGAATTTGACCTTTTCTAGCATGTCTGTAAAGCAGCAACATCTTGAGATTGAAGGAGACTATGTGCCATAAATGTGTGCAGACGTTCAGTGTCTTGCAGGGCTGTCTCCAGCTTCCCAAGAACAGCACTCTGACAAGTGCTGAGCAGGAGACTTGCCCACTGCAAGAAGGACCCTGTGGAGCTCTGAGCCCTCTGATTACAACCCCATCCTGTTAGCTAAAGATGCACCTCCTTGTTCTTAAAAGGCAGGTGAGGAGCCTTGTCTAGTGAGGGAGGAGTGATTTTGTCAGACTGTTTTACACTCTCAGTTCAGTGGTAGAGTTTAGTCAGGGGTTTGTGCATGTGTGTGTGTATGTATGCATTTGGATTTTTAGCAGTCATGGCATTATGAGTGGTGTGTACCTTGTACACACACTGCCATTCCAGATTTGTGTTTAAACCAAGAACTCCAACAGACTCCACATTTTTTACTCCTCTGTAAGTCTCTCATACAGACATGAGGTCACAAGGAGGAGGCAGCTTGTTGTGTTAATTAGATCAGAGGCCTGTGATTGTTCTGACTCATTTCTAGCTGCACAACCCCATCTCATCCAGCTGCAGTGGCTGCTTATGTGTGTGCCTATTGAAGAATCAAATAAATCATTCAGCTACCACTCTTGACCTGTTCACTGTGCTGGTGCAGTGGAAGTTTTATGCTCTGTGGTATAACTCACTTTTTTGAACAGATGAGTTTTGATACTCACTGTGAGGTTCTATGTGTCATATTAAGGACAAAAACTCCTTTAATGATTTGATTTCCTTTTTGTGCCTGGGAGATTGCTGAACCTTAGTGGTGACACTCCTTGTGGTTGGCACAGGTTCAGCACAGGCAGGGCCATCTCTCCTGTGAACTTGAATGAACCCACCTCCAGTCACGCTAAGGTGCTTTGGATACAGAGTATGGCAAACCTCCCAGGCAATGGGAAGTTACATCCTGCTAAAAAGTCATAGTTGGCATTTGTGTAACCAGTTCTTGTGTCTGATGGGGAAATCACCTGCATATTTCACTTATTGTGTGGCAGCCATTCCTGTTTGCCACTGGACTCTGTTGCAGTTAAACTCATAGAAATGTCTATGGTATTAGGACAGGCACCACTTGGAGAAAAGGCCAGGGTCACCTGTTAGTGAATTATCACAAGATCTGTGTACAGTAACACACAAATTATAGGCTGGTTTAGCATCTTTGCTGTGTTGTGCTTGCTTCACTATTATCTTTTGTTCCCTCTCTGAGAGCTGGAAGCAATTGGGAAACTGCCCTGGCTCTACTTCATTCCTTCATGCTGGTGGATATCTGCGAGGGGATAAAATTAGATCAGCAGGAGAAACTCCTTGCATTCCTGACTGAACCTTAGAGAAAAGCTGAGGGATGGAAGCCTCAACAAATGTGGATATTGGCTGCACTGTATTTGAAATTCATATTTAAAGCCATGGCACATTCTTTACTGTTCTTTTTATAAACCTTTTGGCAGGCAGCCTAAGCAAATGGCCCAGCTGGAGTTGCTGATTGTGGCTCCCAGAAGCCATATTTGTTGGGATCCAGCGCCTGCTGCTTGCCTTGCATTGCTCAGTTGGAGCAGCGCCTCCCCCCGTGCTCCTTGCTAGGTCCTTCCCTAAGACATTCCAGCAGCCACCTGCAGCAGCGCTCCCGGCTGTAGGAATCCCGGACAGTCTGGCACTCTCCCTCCGCAGGAAGAAGCCCCAGGGCGTGGTCTGTGATGGGATTCTCTGCGGCACAGCTGAGGGGGGCAGCCTCTGATACTCTGGGTAATGGAGCTCGTTTGATGCTGGACAACAGGGTACACTTCTGCAAAGGCTTCAGGGAAGATGAATTTCTTCCAGAGTGAGGAAAATGCTACATGGTTTGCTGAGGCTCAGAAACCTTGGCTTGCTGGGTTACACAGAGCTCTGTGACAGGATTCTGTGTGCCAGGCCCCTCTGGCTCACCTCCAGCCCTCTTACCACACATCCTCAACACCCAAATTATTGCAAGTTCTCATTTGCATGAGGTGCACACGTTCATGCTTTGTTTTCCTCTGGGCTTTTCCCATATCCTGAGCCAAAAGCAGATCTTTGTGCTGGCTAAGTTTCCAAGTGCTCCAATGTAGCAGCAGGCTGTGCTCTTTCTGTCTCCTTACAGAGGTCCAGTTCCCAGCTCTGCTTGCCCACACAAGCTGGCAGCACAATGGAAGCTTTCTTGTGTCTATTCTACAGATAATCTGGGTGTGAGTGTTTGGAAGCCTTTTACTTTTGGAAGCCTTCTCTTCAAGAAGGTGGGTTCATCCCAGGAGCAACAGACCACAGAGTTTCCACCTGGATTTTAGCAAAAGTGAGGTGAGAGGCAGAAGATTTGGGGAGAAGGGAGCTTTATCCCAAGTCTATTGACTACAAAGAAAAAACACTCTTTATTGTCTCAAAACTGCATCAATATAAGGAAAGGCACACAATTCCAAATGATGGCCAGGGTCACATTTCTTATCTGAAAGTGGTCTTGCAAATTCCTTCTCTGTCTTATCTAGACAAGACTTCTTGAAGGATTCTGCTTGTCACCTGTCTGTAACAGCTGCAAGTGCCTGTTTCACATATTTTAGAAGTACAGAAGTTGTGTTTTTTTTCTTTCTGAGGACAGCTGTCTGAAGGATAAAAACAGAAAGGAAACAACTAAAAGTGGAGAGACTGAAGATTGGGTCATTATAATGGAACATTCTTCCCTATAATTTTTTGATTCTTGGTTTAAGTCCTGGCATTTGCTCTGTATCCCACATCCTGTTGGTTAGAATGGAGTCAATACAATTTCAGTTGGAAATGGGTGGGACTGTAAATAGCCAAGAAAGAGAGAGGGAAATTTTTGTATCTGCTCCCAGACTCAGTGGTTAACTAAGTGCTGGTTAATAATTAATGAAAGCACTCTTCTCAAAAGTGATGTAGAAGATAGAGTTCTAGAATCCAATGTATGGTACAACATAAGGTGCTCCTAAATAAAACAGGAGCCAGATTTTGTTGCTGTCTCATCATTACTGCTGTGTGGCTGTGAACCTCTCATTTTTATGCAGTGGCACAAAAGGGTAAAAGTTTGTGATAGAAGTTAGGGGATGGATTTGAAAGGTACCTATCTGTTCATTGAAATTTAAAAAAAAAAAGTTGCAGTACAGGAGGAAGGCTGAGAGCTGAGGAAATGTAAGAGAGATGTATTTTTGTACACAGCTGGCCTCTCTTCTGTATGAAAATCTTCCATGCATTTGGTGCTGTTTTATGCTTGGATTTTCAGACTGATTGGCTCTTTTATAGCCTGCTCTCCTGAAATGTAAAGCACTGAGTTACTTCTTTCAAGTGAAGATGTTCCATGTCAGAATTTATTTGGAATTCTAAATAGGTTTTTTTCCCCTAAGGCAAATTATCGGTATTTTTCCCCTTCCATCTCAGACACAGAGAAATAAAACCAGCAGCTATCTCCACAGACAAAAATGGAAAAACCAAGTGATTTAAGGAATTGCTAAGCACCATAATTTGGTTGGAGGCATTGCAATTCTTTATGATAGGACTCTAGATTTAGAGAATTAAGTAGGGTTTTCTTGTTCCTTTACATTTTAAACCTATAATGTCAAAAATGTTCCTAAAATAGGAAGAATTCATTCCCTTTTGAGATGAGGAATCAGAATCTGATGGGAAGAAAAGGGCAAAAATTGAGAGAGAAATAAATCTATTGAGCACCTTTAAAAGGAACCATTTAAGTTATTTATCTTCAAAAAGAAAAAAAGTGGAGAAATTAGGAGAATGACATAATCTGTGTTCTGCAGTGGGTTCTTCTGCTCAGTTTCTGTGAGATATTGCTTCAACCCTCTTTGCCTCTGGTTTCTCTGAAATATTAAGAATTGCAAAATTCACTGTAAAAAGCTTTATGAGCACAAAAGACTTAGGGTGATAAAAAAACTTGCACTGAGACAAAAATGCAGAGGTGGACCTTAGCTCCCTGGATCCTTTACAGGAATTCTTAGAACTCATGAGGGTTTGCACACAAACCCACCCAACAATGCAGGCTTGGCTGAAAAAGAGCTTAAGAACAGTTGGTTTTTTGCCTGGGTGCTTGACTGCAGTTTGTCCCTTCATGTTTCTGCTCACCTCTTCCCCATCCTGCACTCCCTCTGATCACCTGCAGCTGTTTGAACTACTGCTACAAAGGATTATCTTTCATTTAAGAAGGTGATGAAACTTGTCATTTAAATCTCTTTTATTGTTCGTCATATCCTCAAAACTGCAGGCATTCAGTGATTAAGCACAGGGAGGGCATAATCATCCTCAGCATCTTTAAATCCAGTCAGGAAGGTATTTGGAAGCCTGAGGTTTGGACTACACCTAGCCAGGGGAAGGAGCTGTCACCCAGCACAGACCTATTGATAAATAGCTGCTCTCCAGAAGACAACTGACAATTGTAATGGGGCTAATTCTTCTAGCAGCACTGGCATAACACCATCAGGGCTGTCTGGCACTGCACAGGGTATTTCTTCCATGAAAGAAAACTAATCCTGAGCAAGACAGTTTTAGTGTGACTTATGTTCCTTGAAGTGCTATTACAGCAAGTAAAACAAGCAGCATCATTTCTCCGTGTTTTAAAATATGCTACACTGAAATCAATATGGATTTATTCCTTGTCTTTCCACAGCATGCAGGAGGAGCTTTCCACTCCTCTTTCAGACAAAAATGTATCTTCATTTAGTGCAGATTATGTATTGCACCTGCTGTAAAACAGAATTGTGCACTTGATCGACTGCCTTGAGCCTCAGTCCTGCCCCTGAGCAATTGCAGCTGACTCAGTGGTGATGCCTGGCCCTTCATGGATCTAGAGCTAACTTGGGTGCCAGGCTTAACACATCCTAATTTCTATTAAATGCTGGTTTCACTTTCTTCTTCTTCTTACGAAAGTGGGATTTGCCTTCATATTCTTTTTCATTCATGATCTGAGTAATGCCTGATGTTTTTGTTTAGTGTATATGAAGTGCTGTCTGTGTAAGTTGTCCAAGTGCTGCATATGGTGACTTGGAATTTTTCAGGACATTATGGTTTGCAGTTTAGCAATCAGAAGTCAAATTTGGTTGTAGTGGGAGTTTGTTTAGCTGGAGCTGTATGAGAAGATTATGACTTTACTTGTATTTTTCCATACCAGAAGCAGACATTTTCCAAAGCACTTCAGTTTGGGAGGAAGAGTGAAAGTTGTTTATTTTCAGTGGCATCTCCATGGCTCCAAACCCTTTATCAAGACTCTTAATGATCTGTAACTGGATAATTAAAAAGCAGGGTTTAGGTCAGGTACTTCTGGTTTCAGCGTGGGATAAATGCATGTTTTGGAAAAACTTAATGTGGCAGGGCTTTGGGGACAGCAGGTTCTTTGAGCAGGGACTTTGGGGCAACTTTGGGCCAGAAATTGAAGCTTCACTAACAAATAGCCCTGGAGCAAAACATAATGTTTTGAGCATCAAAATGTCACCAGATTCTGTGTTATCCTGAAAGCTGTAGCTACTCCTTCAGAGCCTTATTCCCAAGAAACAGTTCAGCCAGCCTAAAAGCATCACATTTGACATTTTTAGAGAAAATTCTTGGGCTGAATGGCAGGTCCTCAGCTGGCTGACATAAATAAGAACAATTGTAATGAAGCAGGAACTCCTTTTGTACTGCTTATTATTATTGCAGTAGTCTAACATGCAGTTACTTGCTGACAGAAATGTTACAACTATTTCTGGTTATCTGTACCAAATAATTGCCTGTAGCCAGTATCAGAGAGTATCAGAAATTAATCTGGATTCACTCAAAATGCTTGTCAAAACCAGATCTCAGGCTCCTGGGAGAGTTGCAGGCTACAGGATGAGATGCAGATGCTACCACTGGCTCACAGACACTTCATTAGTTGTTCAACCTTGCACTAGAGGTGGTGGGATTGGCTGTGTTTTGCTAAAACCAGAGGGTTATTTTGAAAAGGGAAGAGGAACTGAGGGCAGGTTTTACAGCTGCTGTGTAGATAATTTCATATTTTTTCACTTTGTCAAAGTATTTCAGTGCATTTTTATCTTATAGGTAAGTAGGTGATGAGCAACAGCTGATGACAGCTGTGGGCTTAAGGTTTGAAAAGTGTGACATCAAAATTCAGAACAAACCCTGCTATGTTTAATTATCATTTTTAAGCTCCTAAAATCTAGACCTTTTAGGTCCAGATTTGTATCTCTTTCACACAGTAGCTTAAACCCTGAAGAGCACTTCACCTGGTGTGCAGAGCAGGGCAGGACAGACTGGTGCAGGAGGGTGTGTAGGGGTCCCTGTAGCAGCTGTTCTTGTCAGAAGTGAGCCAGTTCCTCCTGAATAAGGAACCTTCTTTCACTACAGTGCTCCTGAAACAAGTTTAGGGAGAGCCTTCTCCACAGAATGGAGAAAGGAATTCAAAGGGAATGATTCTGTGCTTTCCTCCTGAGTGTTCAAAACAGACTGGCCTGTATCATACAGCATTTTGCAAATGTGAACACAAATTCTGACTGAATGAAAGCATTTAGAAGTAAGTGTGGAATTAGTGCTCACTACTATTCTGGGAGCAAGTAGCTGTCTTAAAGAACTCAAGAACAGCTTGAGGATCAAATCTAGGAGGGAGACCTGAGAGCTCCTCTGCCTTGCTCTACTGGCACCCAGGTGCAGCAGGCAGAGGAAAGGGAGCAAGAGGTCTCATCTCTGCTCAGAAACCTGATCCCGGCTGCTCCACAGCCCATCTGCCCTAATGATTTTCTGTGAGGGTTGGTGGTGGCTTTCAGCACTAGGATTTGAATGTGCCCAGCAGGAAAGTCCTCTTGCCTTCTCTGAAACAAACTACATGGCATGTTTGAGCCTAAAGCCTTGTGGCATGGAGCATGGATCTTAGCTTCCATTTCAATGAATATTGTGAAATAATACTAATCCATGCAAGTGTTATTGATAGATTGTATTTCCCTGCGCTTTCAGAAGTAGAGAAGGACATCAGAAGTGACTGGAGAACAAAACCACACTGAAATCAGTCATCTAGATATGGTTTAAGACCTGTTTGAAGCTCAGCTGCACACACTAGGGACAGGAACTGGTAGAGCCATACAGCCCTTCAATTTTCTTTGAGCAGCTCCCCTTCAATCTGATCTTTGTGACAGATGAGTACAGGATTGAGAGATTCTGAGCTGGTGTTTCTCCTGGCTAGGTACCAAGCAAAATCTCAGTTGTTAAAAGAACAAAAAGAATCACACAAGAGTTATTAAAATATTTAATGCACTTTTATTTTGATTTGGAATTAATCAGGTTCTTATTCTTTAGTAAGAGGTATTTACAATACCCTGCCAAAGCAGTGCAAAGCCAGAATGTGTTGAGCCTACCTAGGGCTATGATTTAAGAGTATAAATTCAGTGCAAGTGGCTGGGGCTGTAGTTACTCCTACCCAGCCCCTCCTCCTGGACTGAGCTACAGGCACCTGTGTTTCAGCTGCTCCTCACATATCCCAGGAGACTGGCACAGGGTAGCCCAGCTGCTTCACAGCCAGGAAGCTGCTTTACAGCCCAGGCTGGAAGAGAAAGGCAGCCAGCAGAAGGCAGTTTAAAGATTCTGTGGATCAATGCTGATTGATGCATGCATGCAAGTTAGGTCCTGCCAGGCTACTCCCCACTCTTTATGTGAGGAACTTCATACTCACAGCAACTCAGATTTTACTGCTGCCATAAAAAAAAAAAAAAAGCGTTTCATAACAATTAAACTATTACTATTACATTAGTAGCTGTGTGGTCTATTTTTCAATCTTAAAGTAAGAGTTAGGTACACTACAGAACACATTTCAGAAGATACTCAAGTACTCTTGCTACTTTCTTAGTCTAACTGAACAAAAATAAAAAAAAACCAACTCAAAACCTGTTGGTCCCCATGGCAGTCACTCATGGATATACAATGCATTTTTCTTTCTGTCCTTGCTCACAACTGGTCAGTGATAAGATCTAATTACATGGATTACAGTCGACTTAGTAAGCCCTGTACATGTGCTAAGCTAAAAGTAATTACCCTGCTGTTTCTTAGGGAAGTTATTCCCCTTTCTTTTTCCAGAGCTGCTCTTTCTCTACTTTGTCAACAAATTGCAGAATATCTTTAGCAAGAAGTTCGGGTTCCTCAAAAGCTGCGAAATGGCCACCTCGAGGCATGAAGTGGAAGGAAACAATGTTGGTGTATTTCTTCTTGGCCCAAGCCTGGGGTATGTGCAAGATTTCATTAGGGAAGGCAGCAATGCCAGTGGGTACCTGTACTGTGAGCCTGAGAGAAGAGAGAGAATCACTGTAATCTTCCAAACACTTAAATCTGCAACAAATCAAAAGCGCCAAGGAAATGTTCCTAAACAGTTGGGCACGCTCTTGTTTGGCATTAAAAATTTGACTTCCAGGTCCTAAAACTGAAGACAACACTCTAAGTCCTGATTAAATTTTTTTTGTTTGTTTGTTTGCATAAAGTGATATTAAGGCAACTTTGCTAGGGATCCACGGCATGAGGCTCAGAAGCATGGAAAAGGAGAGGAGGGCCCTAGAAGGTGGTGAGCAGCAAATTTCCTCTTGCTGCACACAGGGCTCTAATTGAGGGGCAAGCACACAATTTGATAAGAGCTGGTGACAGATTTACAGAGAAGATAACCACTCAAATATGCTAAGCCTGGCAGGACAACTGGGAGGTAGGCAGGAGAAGAATTACTTCATAGGGTGAGAGAAGAGAGGACTATTAATAATTTAGACAAGTTCAGAAGCAACATTTCTATATGTGAGACTACACCTTGTAAAATAGCTCTTGCTATTTTTTTATTGGCACAAATGCACACTGCAAAACAATCTGTACATTAGGAAGTGTAAGAAAGCAACTGGATTTGAGGGTCTGAATGACCTGTGGCTTGTTAGCCACATTTTCTAGGTTTATCCCAGCTTATCTTTAAATAAGCTGCATTGTCAGAAGTGACAGACTTGAAAATGTAGATGCAAAAAGTGTTGGGCACGTAGCCACTGGAAGCCTGAGGTCAGAAATTCATACAAGACTTGGAGACTCTGTCCTCCAGGCACATAGAAGCTCACACAGCTCATCTCATGCAGGCAGAACCAGAGCAAGATACTGCCCACAGCATAGCCACAACAGCTTCAGGAACTGAGTCAGCTTCCTGGGAGCATCATTTCACAGCTAAATAAATACCATGGCACTAAGCTGTGGTTGCAAATACCTCGGGGCAGGTTTAAGCCTTCACTCATACTCAAGCTGACACAAGTACCCACAACCAAGCTGCTGTCTGAAGAGTCTGAGCAGCAGCAGGAACATCAGTCTCACCGACTCCTGCATGATGCAGTTTGTCAGCAGGCTGCAGTTGCTCCCAAAGGAAGGACTTAAGCCTTTTGCAGAAACAGGCAAAGTGTGTCCAGAAATGTGTTAAAACTACAACCAACTAAACTAAACAAAACTGACTGTGTGACTCAGTTGCAGGACGATTTAGTAACCAAAATAAAATCGGGAAGTACACAGATGCACCATGAAAGAGAGGCCCTCAAGCAGTGCCTCCAGTCAGCTCTCCTCACTGATGCCTCAGGATTCCTACCTAAGCACCTCTGTTCCCAGCACAGTACATCAACTACCTGGTCTGTCTTGCAGAGGAGCACTGAGATAGAGCAGTGTTTGTCCTCAGCATTCAGGAATCAGTAAGGCATGCAACTATAAAATTATGATAAGGGCAAAATATTTAAGGAGGAGAAACCACACTTACTTTTCATGTTTCTGTGTGCCTATCCCCTTCTGCAAGTTTTCTTTGTAGAAACGCATGGAGGAGACAATGCAGCCTGACACCCAGTAGATCATGATATTGGTGAGTAGATCATCCAGGCTGAACTTCCTGAAGTGGCAAGCCCAAGAGATTGCTTAATTAGAACTGAAAACTGATTTGCATCACTTTAGCTGGGACTTGACTTTAGTTTGGTTGTAAGGGAAAAAAAAAAAACAAAACAACTTATAAGAAAGAAATAGTGGTTAAGAGCGGAGAGCTGAAGTTATTACTCCCCCTCTGTCTGCCAGGGACCAATTAAGGATGCCAAAGGCTTTCAGACACAAACCAGGAAGTCACATTTTAACTCCTACACAGGAGGCAGATTCCAACAAGCACCTTATGCTCCAGCATGGCTGTCTCTCCTGTCCACAGACTGGGAGGGAGGGAGCAGAACAGCACAAGCAACAGCTTGTGCTATTTATTAATGATAATGTGAAATGCTACCCAGAGCCTTCAACAGAGCCCCCACACACCAACACGTGCTGTAAACAATGCATGTTTCATATAAAATTATTAGCTGTATGCAGTGCAAACATTCCATGAAAATCTGCTCCCACTGGGACTTTCCATAGCATGCCTCCTCTCTCCATTCCTGCCAGGTAGTTTTCAAAGGGGATTTCAGCTCTGATTTCTGCTGCACACTAAACATAATCCTTTATTAGCAAATGGTAGGTAGATGAAGCAGTAACAATCAATACAAAGCCAATTAACAGAGTTAATTGTTAATATTACAATGAATCATGATTTCCCAGCATCTTGATGTGGGTAAAACCTTTGGTCCTAATGAGAGTCTTCCCCTAAGTAAGTTTTTAATATCCAGGAGTTGCAAGGTGTATTTCTTTTCTAGGAGATGGAAGTGGGAAGGGAATCCATCACTGTGCATGGCTTGTTTGCCTCTCTGTGTGCTGGAGTGCAGCCCTGCACCAGCTGGGGTCACTTCAGGCTCCCTGAGGTGTGAGGGGACCACTTCACACAGACCCCTTCAGCTGTGACTCTGGGCTTAGTCACCTCATCCAAAATGGCAGGAGAGAAGGGGCTTACCTCTCGAGTCCTCCATCCTCTAGATTCTGGAATTCCATATCAGTCCACGAAGAAAACTTCTCCAAGATGTATGCAGCCAATCCCACAGGAGAATCATTCAAACCACATCCTGTAGAGGAGGAGAAAAATTTAACTGTAACTGGTACCCAGCTACAGAAGTCAGAGTGTTAGGGAAGCTGCCTGCTATAATACAGGGGATGCAACTTTACAAAGCTGTTCCATCAGCTGCTTTCTTCAATAAAATAGTACAAAGAGTTGGAGCCATTTAATGCTAAATCATAAGCTGTAAGTATCTGCAAACTAGCAGACTCCACATTAGCTCACACTGAATGTTTTTTGAAGTGATGTAACAGTATTGGATTTCTGCTGGCTTTTCGTTTTTTCTGGTAAGCTAATAAGATTAAGCTCTATGTGCCAAGGAGGGTTTGCTTCCATTAATCTGGAAGTTGTCATGTATTAAACAGCATTACAGAGCCAAACCCCACATGCCTACACATGACCAGGAGGATTTGCAGCATTATCTAACAGCAAAAAAATTTTAAGGATTATTAGAAAGTCATTAAGGAACAGAAGGTCCATCTTCTGAATTAACAGCAGCAAGCTGCCTTCATGTAGAACAAGCTTTTATATAGATTTTATAGTTTGCTTTTCTTGGACAGAAAGAACACACCTGCACTTGGAATCTGATCACACATCCTAGAACCATAAACTTTCCCAGCTTCTCAGTAAAACATGAGAAAAAGCTGTTCCCAAGGAACAGCAATGTATTTGAAGTTCCATCCATGCAACCCAGCCTTCCAGGAAGGTGCCTAACACTGCAGCTGGCACAATTTCATCTGTAGTTGCTATTTAAACATGACAGTGGAATTCCAATTATTAAGCTACTACTATTGATAAGCGAAAAAGTGAGTATTTGAAAAAGTTCTGTTGAGCACTTTCCAGATGTGCTGGACATGACAAGCAATAGCCTGTTCTCATCTACTCACTGTGAGTAGAGTGCATCTGTTTACACAGAGGAAAACTGACATTAGTCCTCAGAGCACTTGGAATGCAGGCATTTCTGTTAGAAATTTCTTCAGAGTGTTTTTCTCCTTTCAGGAACCAGCCACTGCCCTGCTCCTCTCTTCTTTGTCATTTGGAGAGCTGCAGGAATGCTCCAGTTCCCAAAGCATGATCTGGCTGCTGGTTCCCAGTCTGCACAGGCTGCTCTGCTCTGACAGACCACACGTGACTGGTAAGGACAAGAATCAGCTAAAATTCTGATAGAGAAGGAGCATGGCTTAGGCATCTTTCAGATATCAGCTTCCCTCTCTTTCCTAAAGCATGAAAGACTGGTAATTTTTAGAAACCAAAATTCAACAGAAGCAAAATTATTTTAAATACATACATTTATCCTTTTGCCTACACATTTTAAGAACATACCTGCCTCTGTAGGTAAGCTTATGGAAAACCATTAAGAAATATTTCCCTTAGCTATATTTTTAATAAAATCCATCAGTGAATTGCTGTTTCACCAAAGTAAAATGCAGTCAGTACTCTTAACTCAATTGTCCAATTCAGTCACAAAAGATGCTTTTAAAATAGTAACTCTTAATACTCAGATACTTAAAGCAGTTAAACAGTCTGAGTGACTAGCTCCTGTAGAAAGAACATTCATAGCTACATCTTTTTTACCTTGAAAGCCTGCAAGTGATTCACAACGAGCGAAAGTGAAATTTGATTTTACTTCTCTGGTATTACTTATCTCTATAATAAATAAGCTATATTGTGTGCTGAGACAGCTAAAAGCTTCTTGTAGTTTACATCACTTGAATATGATCCACTCTCTGAGAAGAAATCATCTTTTGCTTTCAGCAGAGCTGCATTTGAAATGGAATTACAGTCCCCAGTGATATCAGAAGAGGAAAAATATTAAACAATCTATTTTATTTATGAAAACTAGAAAATGAGGTCAGTGGCACTTGGAGCATGCTCAGTTTGGATGTGCAGATCCTGCAAAAAGAAATATTTTCTGCATATTTGAAGCAGTACATTTTGTTCCTATGAAAGTACAGCTAAAGTGAAGAGACTTTAGTATTTCGAGCTCAAAAAAGGTTGTGGGTTGGTTTTTTTCGTTTGTTTTACCAGCAGTGTCCGGCTTTGTAGCCTGTATGTGAGCGTAGCCAGACTCAGACAAGATCCTGTAGAGCCCTTTTTTCAAGAAGGGGAACATCCTCCTGACATCTTCATCCTGGAATCCGAAGAGCCCTGGGAAGTACCGGCCCAGCAGGACAGAGAGCAGGTGAGTGAGGCCCAGCTTCGAAACGGAGACCATATTTAGATGGAGACCTTTCACATGGCTAAAGACAAAACCAGAAAAGCCCCAGGGGTTAATAAAAAGCTAACAGAAGTCCAAAGTTGTCGTATTTAGAATCATAGAATATCCTGAGTTGGAAGGGACCCACAAGAATCATCAAAGTTCAACTCCTGGCCTTTCACGGGACAGACCCAATAACCACACCACGTATCTGAGAGCATTGTCCAAACGTTTCTTGAAATCTGCCAGGCTTGGTGCTGTGACCTGTAACATTTAAATTATTATTAACAAAAATGGACATACTTGAATTCCAGCCTCTTAATTACATCCTGACCTCAGCTGCCCCTTGTAAGTGTGGCTTTTCACACAAAAATGACAAGGCAAAGGGACAACTGTCAGCAATCAGCACACACTCCAGGGCACTCAGCCACAAATCGTCCTTTTTTTTATTTACAAGTACTTGTCCCACTCCATACCTCAGCGAGGGCACTACAAAATTACTGCACGACCTTTTGGAAGAAAAAAGCATTTAATATAAACTAAGGTATGTAATTTTTGGATATTTGTTTAACACTGAGCACCAAAGAGAGAAACTACACAGTGAGGACTTGGGCAGGAACTCTCAAGTGCACAGGAAATAACTATTCACAGAGCAAAACAGCTGCACCAAGGGAGTACTCACTTGGGAGCTATCTGAGCCAGGTTGGTGCAGATGAGCCAGCCCCAGTCACCACCTTGGGTGTAGAACTCATTGAATCCCAGTCTGAGCATCAATTCATAAAAAACAGAAGCAGCACTCACGGAATTGAAGTCTGCATTAAAAGAAAATAGCACTTCTGTTGCATTAATTCCACCCACACTTCTGACCCTGCAGCACTGATTCTCCACATCAAGTTCAAGTTCCTCAAAAGCTACAGGTCCATTTCTCCTTGCTTGACTGTATGGAAGCCCTTGCTCATCATCCAAGCAGAGAGAGCAAGCAAAAACCATGAGGAGGACAAACTCCAGCCTTTGCTGCAGACCTCTCCACTGCTCTGAATACTGACCACGAAAATTGTAGTCAGGGAAGCAGATAAAAGGAAACCCAGCCTTCCCCACATCATTCACCTGCACCTGCAATCAAATCCTAAACTCAGTATCAATTTAAATACTACCTTGCAGCTTGTGTAACTCAGAGCACAATCTGAGCAAGCAGGTATTTGGCTGCAATTTGGCTGCCATTGCCACATTAACTGCTTGGTTTGAACTCTTCCTTCTCACCTGCCTGTACAATGCTGCTGAATACAGATGCAAAACACACAAAAGGAATGGTAATAAATTAAGTTTACCCTGCCTGCTCACTCACAGACAATTCATGGATAGCTTTTTATGGTTCTTTTTAAAATTATCTACAGAAACTCCAGAAAGTAGCCGGTGATGTCACCCGAAGTCACCTCCTTATCTCCCTCCTCCCACACATAACACAGAATCTGTTTCCTCACTGGGAAAACAAGAAGTATGCAATGTAGTTGCTGTTTTGCTAACAGAGGCTGCCTCACTGTGAGACTGGGCTTGAGGGGGTTCAGCTTCTCCTCCTGTGTCATACCTTTTTTGTGGGGTGCTTCTGAGAAACCATAGCCAGGGATAGATGGGCAAATTACTTCAAAAATGTGCTCGTCACTGAGGCCGTGGCTTGCAGGATCAGTCAGGAGAGGGATGATCTTGTAAAACTCGTAAAATGAGCCAGGCCAACCATGAACCATTAATAGTGGCTTTGCAGCCTGGCCTTCAGGCAAACGAGGAGGCTTTACATGAACAAAATGGATATCAATCCCTGTAAAAATAAAATCATTAATTAGCACGCCCAAATTTACCATGACACTGAAACTAATCAGAGAGCAGATAACCAATAAAGCTTTTCTCCAGTCCCTTTATTTTTTTTTTTTTGTTTAAACACCCTGCACCTCTCCAGATACATTTATCCAAGGACCTTAAAGTACTCTGTAATGGGCAATTAAGTGACACAGCAGCCAAATGAGGTTTGGTATTTCTGTTTCAAAATAAATTGGCAAATTAAGACATAGAAGTGAAGCAATCTACCAACGGTAACACAGTGACTCACACAGCTTACAGGCAGAAGAGACAATTACATCATTTAGGCCAAGTGCCCTTAAATTTTATCCAAATGTCCCTACACGGCACAAGATAGGCTTCAGTCAGCCAGAGATTTTTCTTCTTGAAAGGCCTACAATTGCAGCTTGAAGGCACCAAGAGAGAGGGAATCCATCACAACTTGCAGCTGTTTCTTTGGGGGCATGAATCACTTTGCTCATTTTGTGCACGCCTCACTTTCTATTTGAACGTGTCTGGCTTCTGTCCCCAGCAACTGACCCTAAATGCCACAGCAAAAGGAATTTTAAAAGCCTCCACTTTTCTGTGTATTCTGTGTCTGTGGAAGCCTCCTGTAATCCGGTCACACACCTTAACTGCTGATAAACCAATCATGCTGAATTAAGGATTTTATGCCTCACTAGGAGTTAAGGTGTTCATTTTTGTAGTTGTTTCCTACCCTCTGTCCAAAGCTTTCAGTATCTCTTTAAGTGAGTAAACTAAAACAGGAACCTATGCTCTAGTACCAGTCTTCTGCTCATTCAGTAGAAGGTAAAATCTGCAGTGTGGTTTCCATTGTGACTCTTTCCAGCAGGAAAGTTTCACACAGCGTTGCACTACCTGCTTCAGGTGAGCTGCTCTTCCTCAAACTATCTCAGGGCTTTGTTTTCCAGGAAACAGGAATTTGTTCCCAGCAGAGCCTGGATGCCTCATTTCTTGATGTATTTAAGCATATTTTACTCACATCAACTCCAGCTCACCAGCAATCTCACTGTCTTTCACTGACTTGAGATTTCCCCATCCTTGACACTTCTCTGTATTCTCTGAAAAGCTTTCAAGTGATGACAGAAGGCAGGAATTTGATACACAGCATGTTTGACCTTGTCTTTTCATATCTCCTCTCTGTAATTTTCCCAACACAGAAATTTCCCTTCCCATTGCTATACATAGTGCATTGTCCTTAGCTGCTTCTCCCTTTCTTGCCTCAGATGGTGCTTTTTTCCTTTTTTTTAAGGGAAGACTTTCTGGTTTTATCCTTTTCAGCACTAACTATCATTTCAATAAATGCTTTACGCTCTAACCACTATGTAGCACCATTTATTGTCCCAAATCCATTTAAAATATTATAGCAAACTGCACCATTTGAAATAAAACACAATTATGGGTGCAAGTGAAAATAGAACAAAATACTCTGTTAAGGTTAAATTTTGCCATCATGTGAGACAATTGCCTGCTGTGCTCTAGATCTACAACTGGTCCCAAGCACCATCCTAAATCAGGCATTTTAAAAAGCCCAGTCTGGCCAAGCACCAACACCAGCACCAGCAGACCTCGGCTTCAGTGAACTCTTTGGAAAGGGGAAGTGTGCTCTGAATGGAGAGAAACCATTCCCTCACCTGGCAGCACATCAACCCCAGGGGAAAGGCCCTGTGCATTCCCAGAGCTGGGAACGCTTGAAGAGGTGCAGCAGAGCACATGTGCCCTGCCAGGCAGGGACAACCTGCCTAGCTGAGAAGGGCTGCCAGGCTCATGGCCTCCCTGTGCCAGCAGCAGCTGGGCAGCTCCACGGAGCATGAGAAGACATCTGTGGGAATGTTTGCATGGCTGCATGCAAGGCAGGGAACATGTGTACATCTTGAGATCCACTTCTGCTTCCAAACACTCGTGCTTGGCTACTGTTAACATCAGCTGACAGCCCACTCATGCACAGGGAATTTCATTTGTCATTCCTGGTCCTAAAGGCTTCAGTTACAATGAAGGAGTTCCCTGCTCCTTCAGCAGTGATGCCAATGATCCAGACTGTGGTAGCCAGGGAGGGAAGGCCCTGTGACACAACCAGAGCCTTCTTCCCACCAAGTTCCCTTGCAGAAAAATTTATCTATTGCTGTTTATATTTTAAGGGGGAAAGCTACACACCTTGAATCTTCGTTTTGAATTGTGGGTACTTGTTGAGGACTTCAACTTGTTTCTTCCAATTGAACTGGTTTTTCCAGTAGGACACAACCTTCCTGAGATGCACCGAATTAGTTCCATAATGGAAGCAAGTGTTCTCCAGGGGCTCAGTGAATCGAGCCTGGTCAAGTCTCCTAAATAAATCCTACAGGGAAAAAGAGAGAAGATCATTTGCTGTCTACTGTCTTGGTTTCTAGTTATTCCCATGTGAAACAAGTACAATGGAAATAGCATCTCTAATCAGACACCTGTGCCTTCTGCTGATGCTGTTCCAGTTCTTTTCCTCCTCCAGATGGCCTCCTTCCTCTTCTATTCACAGCTGTTCTCAGCCTTTGTTCTGCAGAGCAGCCTAACCTGTCTGCCAGGCTGGGAATCACAGAGGACCAGATGCTCTGCTGCCACTGCTGTGGCTTCAAAGGGTTAAGTCTTGCTGCCTCTCCAGGGTATTTTCCTCAGTCAGTGCATGGACCTGGCCCAAGCCTTTTGCTTTCCTTCCCAAACCCAGGGGTGGGAGGTCTTCACCAGGAAACATTCAGAAGGTTTTTGCACAGACAGAAAGTTGATGAAACTAGACTGAAATTAAAATTTGCCAGTCTGGAATAACAATGACAATCACCTTCCCACTGCACTTCAGGGGTACAGGGGATGCTTGTGATACTGCAAGATCACTCCAAAATCACTCAGCAGGGAAGGACAGCCAAGAGCCCTCTCTACAGCCAACAGAACCACAGAGTAGCTGAAAGGTAGGTCTAGAAATATAATCCTGCTCAATCATTTTTAAGTTATCCACCTTAGTGTCTGCAGTGTAAGGGGAAAACATAATGGAGACCAATGTCCCTTGATGTTACTAAGAAGGGCAAGCAAAGTGTTAAAAAAAACAGGCCTTGATGAGAAATTAGGAATCTATTATAAATTAATAATATGAGCAATCCCATGAGTATTGTTTGAACCATGACTCCACAAAGATCTATGAAATCAATCCCTTAAACACACACAATCAAAATCTTTCTATCCAACAAATTCTGCAACGTATGTGTTTACTGTAATGACCACAGTAATTCAGTGTTAATCAAAGGAGACTACTAATTACAGAAGAATCAGCATCCAACACAGCTGCAAATATAAAGCAGTCAAGAAAATGAGGTATTTGAAATTGCTTTGGAAAGAAAATGGGGAAAAAAAAGACATTGTTCTTATTCTGGTCTACACAAACCGAGGAAAATGCACAAACAGAAAAACAGAGTTGAGTAACCTCTAATATGATTTTTATGTTTATTAGGCTTTGCAGAGTACATTTATTTACCAGCAATCATGCAAGAGCCAGCTGAGAACAAAATTATACAGTGAGATCTGCCTATTCATAGCTATCTTCTGAAAAATCCCTTCCCCCAAGACCTGGGCATCACTGGCACTCTGTTGGTTCAATTTTAGAAATTACTTCCAAACACGTTCTGCATCTATTTGGCCATCCCTCCCCCCAGCACAGAGATTTGCTTACACTCAGCTCTTCCTCTGTAGTCTCCACCTTGAACGGCCGAATACTTGAGTCTTCTTTAGTCACAGGCTTTTGTCCCCTGCCCCACCACCCATCCTTGAAGGGCAGCGTCTCCTCTTTCTTCTTGGAAAATAAGAAGTAGATGAGGAGTGTCCCCAGGACCAGGAACACCTCAAGCAGCATAGTGCCTGCAAGAGAACGACAGAACCCTGGTGAGCCCAATCAGCTCAGAGAAACACACATTCTTTGTGAAGACTTTTCCCTTTTTAGACAGGATTCCAGCTACAGGATGTTCTGGCACTCACATGATATCGATACTTCTGTGACATTTCTGAAATAGAATGCTTTAACCCACCCAAATGAGGAAGAATTGTTTTAAATAACAGACACGTAATAAAAACAGAAGTTGCAGCAAGAAAAGACATTATGTGGTAATTAGTCATTATAATGTAAATTTAACATAAATATAACATTACTTAATAATTACAATTATATAATTCACATTTAATGCTTCCTCTTCCTCTGAAGCTCTAAATTCCTCACAAATCCCAAGGCAGAGCATCTCTTCAACAAGGCATACACATCTACTGTTGTAGAGGGAAAGAAAAGCAAGACATTTATATAGAATAAAAAGTGAACAACGTGAGGGCAGCCACCTTGTACCTCCCAGTCAGCCAGGAAGTGGAGCAGGGATATATTTGCACAACCCTTGAACAGCAGTGCAAAGGGTAATCAGACCTTCCCTTTCCTCCTCTCTGTGAACTGTTTTAAAGGGAAAACAAAAGCCCATGCTCTAAAACGTCATCACATTCCCAAGTGACAAAATTCTGTCAAAGTGCAGAACAACCTGATTTCACAGCACAGCTGCAGGGCTTCTATGCTTCAGTCAAACAGAACACCCCAACAAAAAATCCAAAAAAAATCCATTTTGAATATATTTGACGTGTTTTGTGCTGCAAGTAGAAAAAAACCACTTAGACATGTCTTTAATAATTAATGTTTTTCAAGTATGCTTTTAAATGTAAGAAACGTTTGCAAGGTGGTTTGGGGAACAGTATTGTCATCATTTTAATGCATAATTTTAAAGAATGTCGTGCTTCAAACACTCATTTGCTGGGGAATTGCTAAGACATCAAGTATTTCAAAACTTCTGTAGGGTAAGGATTGTTTATGACCCAGAACATCTTCATTCTCTCTAGAGCCAGAAGGTTTTGTTGGTTTTGCTGCTGCAGAGTAATTTGATGCTCTGGAATGGCTCAAAGAGCCATCAGAACGCACCAAATTTACTCATGGATCAAACCAGGAATTTTAACACAAGTTAACAGGAATTCAAAGGATTAGAGCAGGAATGAAACTGAATGGAATCATTTAAGTGCCTTTATGTGACAGGACAGGTTTTAGACAACTTCTTGGGTTTAATTTTCTAATTAGTGACCTTAAATAAATAAATACGTAAGATAAGCACCCATGAAACATTTGTATAGAAGCCAGGCACAGTGCAGATTGAACAAGCTAAAAAAAAACAAAACAAAAAAACCAAAATAACCCCCCCAAAACCCCCCAAAAACTCAACAGAAAAACCCAACCGAACCTATTTCCCAGACATGCAAGTGCTAGAGCCTTGCAAGTGCCTGAATCCTCAGAGGATGGAGCCACTGGGAATGCTAGGCACAGAGAAAACTTGATTTGTTTATTTGTTTCACTGGTGCTTCCATAATTTCTGCCGCTTGTTTTTCTTCACAATGCTATTTGGAGCACAAGACAACACTCTCTTCCCACCTTTACAACACCCAGGCCGTAACTCAGCCCTGAATTAAAAAGTTTATCCAATTTCAGCTTGCCTCAGCACACAAACCAATGGAGTTTAGGAGCATCCTGAGCACAATTAAATTTTACTGCAAAGCAGAACTGGAGGGGCTTCTCGAAACCTCAGAGCACTTTACATGGAAATGATACCTACCACAGCATTTTTAACATTTCTACTGCTAAGCCTTCATGGAGAAAAACAGCAAACTTCCCTGAAATCACAACACAACTCGGGCCATGTCTAGACTAGAAAGGCTCACCACCATAACTGTGTAAACACCACACAGAAAAATCCAAACTCTTGGCCAACTCCGAGCTGTTCCCTGAGCCCCCCAGCAAACAGGAGCGCTGTTGTCAGCACCAGCCCCGCTGTTGAGGCTGGGCTGCCTCCAAACACGCAGCTCTCTTTCCCCTGGCTCCTGCTGCATCAGCACCACGGCCGCTGCCAGCTCAGCGACAGAGGCACAGCACCCAGCACGGAGCTGCTCTGCCCAGGAGCAGAACCTCAGCCAGGAACCCTCCTGTGCAAATGGAGTGCCCAGAGCTGCAGAACCATCTCTGCCCCCACCCATCTGCTCTCGGGGACACTTGAGAAAGCAGAATTTCTGCAGCAGAAGACCTGGGGAGGGATTTTGTGCAAATGTGTGCTCCACCCTGGAGCACAGGTGGAAAGAACTCCTGTGTGAGCAGACACCCATTTCTGCAGTGAATTCCAAACAGACTTGAGCATGAGCTTGTTTACAATCCAGCAGTTAGTGCCAAAATCAGCTTCAGGTCTCACAAGAATCCTGTCTTCTACTGCAGATAGTTGGGCCTGATGACAAATTGATTTGCATGAGATGTCACCCTGACTTGGAAGAAGCCACTTCTGAATTCACTGGCTGAATTTTTTTTTTTTTTTCTGAGAGAGACTCTCTGTATTCAATCTCTCCCAGTTCCCTTGAAAGTGCTTGTCAAATTACTGATTATAATGAGCATGGGACCCAGAGGTCCAACTGTGTCACATTTTTCTGTGAGTGCCCAGGAAAGGAAGGGCCAAGTGCATCAGCAGGATTTTAACTCGCAGCGGTTCACTCAAGGGGATTGTTTTGTAAGGGATGAGCTGCTGGATGCAGCATGTTCCTCCCAACAGCTACACAGGAGGCCACTCAGAGCAGTGATTTCCCAAGTTCAACACTCAAGCTGCTTCTCTGGAACTCTTGTGTGTTGTTTGAGCAGCACAAAAAGCAGCCTCAGTCATGACACATCTGCAGCAGAATTTCCTCTGCTGATCATTACTGAGATCTGTGGGGAAATGGAAGTTATCAGCTCCTTAATTCTTGTTCCACGATGCAGCAATACAGCACCACGAATATGGAAGGACAAACAGGTACAGTAACACTTTTCTACCCTGCATTTTCAGAGATGTCAACAACAAAGTCCTGGTGCTTTTATTGTCTGAAGTCTCTTGATGCAACCACACTGGCATGTTGCCTTTATAAAAGAGTGCTTCAAAGGGAGTTCATGTTTTGGTTTGGCTTTTTCCTCTTTTTATGTGACCAAAGGCAAGACCTTAGAAGGAAATGTTTCCATTTATTCCTTTGTCCTTAGGCTCCGAGGCTTTGCTCTAACCCAGGGTGGATATTGTTTACAGACAGCACTTAAATACCTTACACAGTACTTTTATCCTAAAGAGTTCAAGAAGGAATGTTTTTGGTTTGCTGCTTTAAAAACATGTTTTGAAAGAAAAATGTTGAAATGCAATGGGCCCAGTAAACAGCCCAAAACCCAAGCTCCTCTTGGAGAAGGCCAAGTACATCTTGTGAAATACATTTGCAAGAAATGTATTTCCTTACAGTGTCTTCCTGCTCCCTGTTGGAAACACTCCTGTCTTTTTCAGAACCTTTCTGCAATTTGATTTGTCCTCTGTCTGTGCATTAACATGAGAGCTAAGGGGTCCACAGGAATGGAACAATTATTATTTATATCAAAGCTATGTCCTGTCTCTTGCTTTGACTTCACCAAAACGCAGGAAGGGATGTCCCAGAGAATAAAGTGCTCTTTATTTTCAGAGAGGCCATCTATGAAACAGCTTAATGGTAAAATCCCCCTGTCCTTCTACAAGTAACCATCCATCTTTGCCTTGCAGCATTAGAATCTATCTGAAACACATTTTTGGAGACACAAGCAACTGTGCAGACCTTCAGCTTAATGCCAGAAATGCGTTGTGGCCCAAACACCACCCAGCTGCAATGAATCATGCACAACACCCACGGCTTTGAAGGTGCTGCCACCAAACCCTGCCAGTGCAAAACTGCTGCTGCGTGGCTGAAGCAAGAGCTGTGAAGCCCTGCTGCTTTCAGAGTTAATCATGGCTTAGGGTTAATAACATTTCCTCTCCAAGGCTGGTTTATCAGCACACAGCGAGGGAGCTCAGAGCACTTGGCACACTCTGAGAGATACAAGGTTTATTGATTAATAATTACTCTGCAGGAGAAATAACAGCTCAATTTAGAAGTGATTTTTCTGTTTATTTTTGTTCCCTTACATAAAGTCCCATATCAGGCTTCACCAAGAAGGCACCCCTCTGCTGTGCAGCATCTTTGTTTACACGGTGGTTTGCCCAAAGAGCAACAATTGCAGGTTACTCTTCCCAAGAGACCTGAAGGAAAAACAACCCCACTGAAGGACTTAAAAAACTCATGGCACCTGTAACAGAGTCCCTGAGCACTGCCACAGCCTAAAAGGGACTAAGACACAGCACAGCCCCCACAGCTTCATCCTCAGTCTATGTCCTACCATCTCCAGGCATCACATTTTTGCCACCATGTAGCACCAGAAACAGACAGAAAACCATCAAGTCACTCGTAGAAGAAAATCTTCCTACTTCTGTAGTTTATGAAGCATTAGGACGAGCTTGAAAATAGCTTTGCAATGCAGAAATTGCTTTGCCTACAAGTGATAACATCTCCCAGGTGAGCATGAAATGATACATTAACATTGTAGGGGAGGAGGAGAGGCAGGCATCCGATGAAATAAAGCATCCTACGCCGGAACGCAAATCAAAGGCAGGAAATACAAATCCAACAGAGTTTCTGGCTTGTCTCGATAAGAATTTAGCATTTACATTTTTTATTGCCACAGGGAGGTGGCACACAATGCTATCTCCAAAACAGCAGGAAGAGATGATATCATCCTATTTTATAATTTTTTTTTTTTTCTAGACTGTTGCCAACCAGAAATTAGCCAGTACAGAAGGAACTTGATTAGAAGCCTACAAGCAAGAGTGAGGTCACATCCCCAAAGTAGTGAAACCACACTCCCTGAGGCCTCCCCCAGGAATGGGGCATGCTACTCCCAAGACAGAGTTGGGGGTACCCTGCTGGGAACACCCCACACCTGTGGCACTGCTCCCATGCAGCTCGTCACCTGCTTTGTCCCTTGGATAACAGGAACAAGCAGCAGGACCAGTTTAGGCTCTGGGGGTGCCCGGATGCATCACCCAGAACTTGCACTTACAGCACTTGTCCTGCGAGGCACATTCTTGCAGGGGAGTGGTTAAGCACCTTACACAACCAATTCCCACCTCGTTTTTCTACAATTGCGATCTGTTGTTAACTCCAGTACTCCGCCGAAAGCCCACAGGCACTGAGAGCCGAGTATATCTAAGCATAAAAGAAAAGTAGTATGGGACTAATTTCACTGGGGTCCACTTTGCCTCACCCAGGGGCAGCATATTTATGTAACCACTGGACAGTCAAAGTTCATATCCCAATCATTATTTAAAATAATGGCATGGCACTTTCTTAAGAGGTAGAAACTCAATTTACAAGAACACCTATTTAAACATTACTTGCTCTTTCAAAGCCATGCCCCACACATTCTTCCATGCTGCTTAAAAACATGATTTATCTCAATTTTCCTTGTTTTGCTTCTATTATTCTTGAACAAACCCACTCCCTTTCAAGAAAAAGCCTTTGGGCTACATAAACTCAAACTGACAGAATCCAGCTTGGGATGTGTGTGATGCCCATTATTGTGATCTAATAACTGTCTGCATGATTCAGGAGAAAGGAGATGCACTCTCCATCTGCAATAATTTCTGTTTAAGACTCTGCAGACAGAAAAGCCACAAAAGGATTCTTAAATCAGCACTGTTCAGTCATGATAATTAAGGGTGAAAGAACGGTTCAAACTACCAGAATAACACATTAAGGTTATATCATGCAAAGATTTTATCCTATTTATCCTATCCAGCCTTTACTCTATTTAATCACCCTCAAATCCCAGCAAGAACCAGTTTGTGTCCCAGGTGCAGAGAAGTGACAATAGCCTGGCATACAACGGAGGGTGAACACAGCTCTCACAAATTTTTGGGATTTGAAAGCTCTCTCAAATTCCATCTTCCAGTTAAAAGAGGGAAGGATGCCATGCCAGGAACAAGTTTTTTAAAAACAGTTCTTAGCCACCATCCAGCCAACTAAATGACACAGTCCAACAGAGTCCAAACAACTTCTTGAGCTTTACTTCAATATTTCACTCCTAGTGTCTGAAAAGAAATCATGAACAGCACATGGTTCTGTTTTGCCTTCCATTACAGTTTCTAGAATAATGGGTTTCACCTCCTCACCCTGTGCCAGCATCTGCATTTTAGAGAGGAGGTGGAAATGAACCAAAAGAGTGAGATATTACAGATAAGGAAATGAGATCGAGGTAATTGTTCCTCAAGCCTTAAGGCAAATTTGGGCTCTATTTTTAGCTTCATCAAATCCTCCAGTGGTGAGGAGTAAAAGGTTACCCTCCTTCCTTGCCGAGGTGTTGTTGCCCCGATCTCCAGATAAGACTTGTTTTCATCCCAGACAGCTTGGTGGTAGAGCACAGCATGTCCCCCTCTATTTACTGCAGGATCTTCTATTAGTCTAAGTCTCTTAAGATTCTTCCATGGAATCAGGGCGGGAAAGATCTTTTCAGCTAGCAGATTTACAAGCTTTTTGTATTATCACTGTTAGAAAACTGTGTTACTGAAACCTTTAATTATTAAAACATGCAGAATTGACGTATATGTGGCGCTTTAGAGGGGGGAAAAAAAAAAAGAGTGCAAGCAGTTTGAGGCACGTAAGAACAAAGTACATGACAACCCTTCAGTTAAAAGAAGGTGTGGAGATAGAAACGATGAATATAAAGACTGCCAGAGGAATTTTCTGGCAAACTGCAAGACAGATGAGGTGCACATTGTGAATTTAAATTAGGATCACGACTCCAAGTAGTAAGGGAAGCCTAAATGAAAATATGCTCCTTTCCCCATGATGAGAGATTCTCTCTAACCTCTGTGATGCCAAACTCCCTTCTTCTTCTGTGATGCAAGATGACCTCCATCTTCTGTGATGCCAGACTTCCTCTTACCTCTGAGTCACCAGTCTGCCTCTCACCTTTAGGAATGAGACTCCATCCTCCTTAGTGAAGATTTCCTGCTTTTTTTCTGATGTCAGATTATTTCTTTCCTCTGTGATGTCAGACTCCTTCTTGCCTTTATGACAATTTCTTCTTTTCTCAGTGATGCCAGACTCCCTCCCCCTTATAGGGTGCCACATTCCCTCTTATCTCTGTAATGTCCAACCCTGTTATACCTCTGTGATGCCAGATCCCCTCTTCCTTCCTCAATGATGACACTCTTTTCTCCCTTCATGATGTCAGACTCACTCTCACCTGTGTGTAACACTGTCTCCTTCCTCTATGGTGGCAGATTCCCTCTCCCCTCTATGACAGACTCCTCCCTCCCTCCCCTTTTCCATGTGAGGTGCTACACTCCCTCTTACCTCTGAGATGTCCAAATCCACGGTACCTCTGTGATGCCAGATTCCTTCCTTCCTCATTCATGCCAGACTTTTCTTTCTTCATGGTGCCAAACTCCCTCTTCCCTGTGTGTGAGGCTCTCCTTCCTCAGTGTGAGATGACCTCAATCCTCTGTGATGTCCAACTTTTCCACATTTTCTCTTCTATGATGCCACCATTCTTCCTTCCTTGATGATGCCTGACTCCCTCTTACCTCTATGATGAGACTCCTTACTTAATCTATTATTTCAGATTTTCTTCTTTTTCTAGGACACCAGACTCCCTGGCCACAGAACCTGAATAGTCTGAGTATAATGCAAGAAATGTGCAAAATCATATATAAGATAATCAATTCATTTTGCCTAGAGCTGTAAGTGTAAAAGGGAAAAAAAAAAGAATATTAAATGTGACTATGGAAACAGGAAGAGATCAAAACTTGTTATCTCTCTACGAAGACTTCATTCCCAATGAGGAAAGGAACTTTGAATGATGCCAGGGGAGGGGAACAGATGGTAGTCATCATTTTCTGTCAAATAACTGCAACACCAAAAGGATGTGCCAGAGTAAACATGTAACAAGAACAAATCTTGCTACTTTCTCTCTCTTTTAATAACAATATTTAAGTTTTGTTTGGATTCAGGGCCTTCACCTAGAAAAGTGCACTACTTGTACCCACCAGATTAGAGCAATTAACACTCCTGATGAAGCACCCAAGAGGGCTTGGTCCTCCAACAGATCTTGGGTTTTGATTCATCACACATGGTGTTTTAACCGAGATGAAGACTTGTCTTCTATTAGACAGCAAAGCCCACCCAGGCTGCAGATACAGAACCAACAGGGAGAGCAAGAGTTGTGTGTCTTCACTACAGAGTTCACAAAATGAACAAAATTTGACTGCTGGGTGAAATAAATGCAAGGAGAACTGCTTGAGACAAAGAAAGAACAACAAAACCCAAAAGTTCGCGGAGCCCTTTCTTGTGCCATGGATTACACCTAACAATCTTCTGCAGAGATGTTTAAGAAAAAAAGCTGGAGGAATGTTAGGTAACAGCTCACTTTTGAGAGAAGAAGCCTAGCAAACAGCTCCTTTAATCCAGCGGGATCCCTCCATGAACATGATCACAGGTAATCTCTTCATTCTGGCAAATGCACTCGCAAAAGGAACAGCTAACGAAGCATGGCTACCACAACTCCCACAAAAATATTCCCAGCCCTGCCAATCAGAAAGCATTTAATCCATAACAGTGTGCTTAAATACATATAAAACCTGTGAATGTTGCTTCAAAAAACCAACCATAAACCCCAGGGTATATTCAAATCACTGCCAGCCATCCTGCTATGTCTAGCATGACCAAGATATTAAAGCAAATGCCACTTTAGAAGAAGATGTTTTGTGCTTTACTATTTATGTAAATACCCATTTACACACACAATGATGCTTTTAATTAAAAATAATGTGTTCAGAGGAAGAATCCAGGATTTTTTCAGTAGTAGTATTCAGAAGGGAATAAAGTATTTTCCACATTAATTACAGGCAGACCAAGGCTCTTCAGAGAGAAGCAAGATGCTCTACTTTCCTTCAGAGACTTACACAGTAATTAGAGATCTATCTGCCACACTTGGAACTCGCACTTTAAAGAAGACTGCCCTGATTCTGAGACTGTGCATGGCATGAAGAAAATACTCTTGCAGGCTCAATGGAATAGTGCACACTCTGCCACAAAGGTAAGGCTTTACTTCTGCTCATCTGGCCACAGAATTTGAATACTCCAACTATAATGCAAGAAACGTGCATAGGAACATGTGAGATAATCGATTTACTTTGCCTAGAGCTATAAGTTGTACATCACCTACCACCTCCAGCCCTGCTTTGCTACTTCTCCACTGACAAATTACTTAACAAACTACTACTGAAGCAACAAGAATTTCTGGGAGTATTACCATTCCAGAATTGTTGCCCCAAACATTTTAATTTACCTGCTGCAATTACTCAGAACAATTTGGTCCTTCCACTAAGGAGCCTGAGCTTGTTTCATAGTGTTTGCAAGATTTTATGTCTAAAAATACTGTGTAGGTCTGAGAGCTTTGTTGAAGCCCTGAATAAACAAACAGGCTGAAAAGAATGGTATTGCCCTACAGAATGACCAAATACTTCCAGTACAGTAAATCAATAGGGGGCAAAGAAACCTTTTATGACACCCAGTAATCCAAAACCCATTTTGGGCAATTCATACAGACAAATTGCAAGTGGATTCTGGCTGCACTGGTTATTACCAACCGTGCTCTGGTTCAAATTATTTACTTCAACGCTATGATCACATGAAATAAAATAACAAACTCTGGGAAAAATAACAAGCCAGCAGAGTTTAAGCAAATCGTACACAAGTTTTTATATGAATTCAGACTGGAAAAGATGTAGAACAAAGAGCCATGAACTTGACACTGTGCCAGGACCTTCCCCACAAAGACTTCAGCTCTGACAAAGATCTAATCCTTGTCCTTGGACAACTTCAACTGTGGATTGATTTTCAAAGCTGCTTAATTGCTTTTGGGGCCTATCTTCCATCGATTTTCAGTAAGCATTAGCAATCTGTGCACTCAAGCCTCAGCTTTAGCTTACTTCAAACAGGAGCAATATCTGCTTCAGGGGACAAGCACAGCATCTCCAAAGAGTACAGCAAATCAAAATATGAACCCTGCTTTTGTGGCTCTCTGAGGAACTTTGAGACACTGGCTTCTAAGACTGATCCTATCTTGTAGGTTCACCTAAAATTACTGGGCAAGTTCTCTTCTTTTAGATAAGGCTATGCTAGGAAAACAAAGGAAGAGAAAGCAGCCTAACTCAACAGAGTTGGAAAATTAAGCAATGCATTTGATAATGGTATGTTTTAACTCCTGGGCAATGAAAATCCCAACTGAATTCTGACAAACTAAACCCAGCTTGAGCAGAGAGTGCATAATTTGCTTAGTCTTTACAGATTGCTCAGTTATGCAACAAAATATGGGCATTAAATTTACAAGGTTTTCTTCTCACGCCTAAAACTCTTGTTCAGCAAAGAGAATTATGCATAAAGTACTCAATCAAACCGTTTTCAGGTCTGGCAAAATTATCTATAAATAAACAGAACTTCAATTTCATATCCACATTCAGAAATGAGCAAATAAACCAAACCGAAACCATTTACATGCCAACAGTTAAAGCCACTTACTTTAACTAAACAGGGAAACCTGGCCCCATTCCCAAGGAACGCTAAATAAAATTGTTGTTTCCCTAAACGCTAGTAAATCCCGCTTAGCAGGGACCCTACCCTGGAAAAGCAGCCCTGGCACCAGCGAGCTACTGGGAATGCCACATACACTCCCCTACCAGGAATGCAGACCGGGGCCTTCCTGTCCCCGAAATCAACAGAAAGTCCCCGGCCGCCCCAGGGCGTTGTTCACACTCGGCCAGTTCCCATTGTTCGGAATGCGCGGAGCAGCAGCTGCGGAGCGCCGCGCACGCTTTAACTCGCTGCCATCCACGGACCTTCGGCCTTGGACACACGGAATGGCTCGGAAAAGCGCTTTCCTCTACTGCACGGGAAGCCGAAGCTCCTCTCCCCGCCGGGGCACCGCTCGCATCCCGCCGGGCAACTTCCCAAGCCGAGCCCGCCCCGTCCCGCCCATCCCGGACCGCGCCCCGCCGCTCTCACCTGCCGGGCCGGGCCGGGCTGCAGCAGGCACCGCTCTCCCGGAGCTCTCCCGGAGCTCTCCCGGAGCTCTCCCGGAGCNAGGGTCTCGCCGGCTTTGTCCCCGCAGCCCCGCCGGGAGCTGGGGCCGCAAACGCTGCCCTGCCGGAGCGAGGGCACGGCCCCGCTGCCCGAGGGGTTCTGGCCGGGCTCGCCAGCGCTCGCCGCAGAGCTCAAGGGAGACACGGACCGTGCCCAACAGAAGGAACGCGCAGAAAATGTCCCTGACAGGGCTGCTCGTTCTCTGAACCCGTGTTCTCCAAAGCCTGCCTTCCAAACTTGGGCAGAGAGATCTAAACAAGCCCCAGAAGGTCAAGCTGTAGCAACTCATCCCACCAGGAAAAACATAACAAGCAAATATTCAACTCTTCATCATCTCTGAGGTTTTTCCATTGAATCTCAGTTTTCACCTATTACTTCACTCCTAAGAGCCAATCTTCTTTTTTCATCACCTCCACGCCATCTCAGCTCCTGTCTGGATTGTTGAGGTCTCGACAGACAGACTTGTGATCACAGATAATGATTCCTTTCATCTTTCAACCTCTTCAGCCCAATCATCACAGTCTGCTCAAGCAGTCCTCTGCCCAGAGCCTTTGTTGCAGCACTCACTCTTTTGTTATGAGCAGCAACAGGACCTAAGCCAAAAACTATCCTTCTTTAAAGCAACATGTCCCTAAACTGCTCTGTAAGTAAGTTTTGTCCTTTTTTGTTGTTTTTCTCTTCCACATCAAATGTACTTGTTGAGTTCTGCCCCTTTTGAGGCATCTATCTTCACAAACTGCTCTGTACTATTTTTCTTGAGACACCAAAAGCATTAGGAGCAGGCCATCCTTGTTCTGTAGGACTACAGGGACTTCACTTATATATGAATAAAACTGTGTTGAATTTCACAGTAAACATAACTTTTATAGGATGAAAGTTAAAAATGTGACTGTGTTGTGTGCCAGGGTCATAACCCTTTATTACAGCTACCACACAGATACTTGTCACTGTTTAACCCCAGCTGGCAGCCAAGAACCACACAGTCACTCACTCCCCCACCATCTGGGTCGGGGTGAGAATCAGAGGAGTAGAAGTCAGAACACTCATAGTTAGAAATAAAGACACTTTAAGAGCTAAAGCAAAAGATGCACATGCAAGAAAAGCAAAACAAGGAATTAGTTCCCTGCTTCCCATGGGCAGGCAGGTGTTCAGCCACCTCCTGGAAAGAGAGGCTCCATCACACAAAGCAGCTACTGGGGAAATCAGTAATTCCAAACATCCCCCCTTCCTCCTTCCTCCCCCAGCTTCATCTGCTGAACGTGATGCCCTGTGCTGTGGAATGTCCCTTTGGTCAGTGGGGTCAGCTGTCCTGGCTCTGTCCCCTCCCAGCTCCCTGTGCACCCCCAGCCTGCTCACTGCTGGGTGGGGTGAGGAGCAGAAAAGGCCTTGGCTGTGTGCAAGCGCTGCTAAAGAATAACAAAAACATCTCTGTTGTCAACACTGGTTTCAGCACAAATCCAAACTACAGCTCCGTACCAGCTACTGCAAAGAAAATTACCTCAGCCAAAGCCAGCACAATACTCAATTTGACTATTTTAACTAATGAAAATTTTCATTTCTTCTGTCCTCTATTTGTTATAAGGATGTCAGTTTCAATCTCCAGTTAGTAACTCCAGCCACAGTATCTTGCTGAAGAGATAGTGCCATGCTTATCCAGGCTGTCCCATTTCAGGTGTGCTCAGCATCCTGCTACCACTGAGGGCCTCCCAGTTCTTCCTTTTTTGAAGTGGACAAGGTAGCTCAAAGTCCCTATTGTGCAGATATCCCTCTGGCATAGATCTTTTCCTGTGGGTGTCCACCTTCTTAAACTGATAATTCACTTAATATTAATTTTCTCTGTGCTTTAGCAGCACTGAACCCTTAGGAGACATGGTTTAGTGGTGGGGCTGGCAGTGCTGGGTGAATGGTTGGACTTGGTGACCCTAGAGGCTCTTTTCCAACCCAATCAATTCTGTGATTCCTTATAGCAGTAGCAGCAGTAAAGAGCAATGAGCAAAGTGGGTACCTCAAACAGATTTGGAACAGAAGATTACACCAGGCTTAGTGCTTTACATGGATCCCTCCTAATTGGAACTGCTGGTTTTTGTGAAAATCAAACTGTTCCCACAGCCTAGCAGAGGACTACACAGAGATGCAAACACCACTAAAGGCAAAAGGCCAACCTGAGGGGCATCAGGCACAGCATCATGAAGGAAGTGATTGCCCTGTGCTCGTACAGCCTCACCTCCAGTCCTGTTTGCAGTTTTGGGCACCACAATATAAGAAGGACAACAAACTATTTATGTGTGTTCAGAGGAGGGCAACCAGCCTGGTGAAAGGCCTCAGGGGGAAGACTCAGTTGGAGCAGCTGAGGTCCCTTGGTTTGTTCAGGCTGGAGAAGTCTGAGAGGTGAACTCATCACAGCCCAGCAGAGGAGGTGCTGATCTCCTGTCTCTGACCAGCAGCAGGACACAAGAAAATGGAATGAAGCTGCATCAGAGGAAATTCAGATCAGACATTAGGAAAATGCTCTTCACAGAGTGGTCAGTCACTGACCAGGCTACAGGGAAGTGCTCATGGCATCCAGCCTGTCAGATTTCAAGGAGCATCTGCACAATGCTCTTAATCATTTGGTTTAGCTTTAGTTAGTCCTGTGAGGAGCAGGGAGTTGGAATTGATGATCCCTGAGGATTCCTTCCAGCTTGAGATATTCTGTGATTCTAAATAAGACAAATGGAAAACATTAGCAACTCCATGGTCTGGCATTCCTCAAAGTAATTTTTGCTTCAGCATCAGACTGAGGTAGAGGAACAATACACAGCACAGAGGAACAAAGCACACAATATCCACCTTCAAAGCAGCTGGGGTTTGATACCGAAGTTATGGGGAGGAGGTGGCCGTGACAGAAACTTACAGGACTGCTGGTGGGAGGAGAACTGCAGAGAGTTCAAACAGGTTCATATAAGCGCAGGGAAACTGACAACAACAGATAAAACGATGGCTTTTATCTTTCAAAATCACTCTTTATATTGTAATTCAGGCATTGATAAACATTATTATGGAGAATTGCTGATATCTCATCTTTTACAAGTTGTAGACTGGCAGACAGTCATCAATAAAATGTCATTACTAAAATAATGCCAAGAAGATTGCAATTTGCACTATGGGAAAGCAAATGAATGGCTACAACCTATGTGGACACTCCAACACAGAGTATGATCTGAAGGATCTTTTCATTTGCTAAAAGTCCATGTGTAATTTGTTTATATCCAGCAAAACCATTTTCTTATACTATTATTGGCTGAGGAAGATGGTCATGCAGCTTAATATTATTGCTTCAGTGACACCTACATGCATGCTCTTCCCAAGTGTGACAATGCAGAATGTCCCTCTACTGAAGCTCAACTTTGAGAACAAAATCCTTTATCAGCTCCCAAAAGTAGAAGGTAAAGCTACAACTGTATAAAAATCCTCTTCCCCTAAGCCAATTGTAACATCACCATGATCAACTCTAAAGACAAAAATCAGGGGAACATGAATGATCTAAAGAGAAAGAGTAAGTTTAAAACAAATGAAAAAGAAGAAGGGACTGAAGAGCCAGAAAAGAAGGAAGCTTAATACAGGAGTCAAAAGGATGAGGAAAGAAAACTTCTCTGCAAAATTAAAATAGTCTGTTCTCACCACCAGTGAAATCACATTCAGGAGGTGTTTCAGTACTTGTGTTTCAAGGGTTGGCCACCTGGATCTATTCTGGAGGCATCTTAAGAATTTATTGGTTTGGAGCAGCTACAGCTCTTGGAACCATTACTGCCGGAGTAAACTCTGAACGTGCTGATCCCTGCTTAAATCCCTGCCCCAACATTGGCATTTCAGGAATGTTAGGAATTACAACACAGTTTTATAAATCCATGGTATAATTTACACCTTGTACCACGTGTTTAGGTCTGGCTACCCTGTTTGAGAGACTACCAGAGTGTTACAGGCTTCTGGGAAGAGTATCACCCACAGGCTTTGGTTCAGCCCTTTCTCTATCATCCATACGAACTAGAACAACGCAGAAAGAAATCCAGATACATCTAGTTTTTACATAAATATTGCGTAGCACGTTACAGGGTATATAATGTGACAGACAGGATGTTTTTACAAGCAAGGCAGGGAAATTCCAAGATAAGAGCTTTTTAGGCTGTGGTTCCATGGCAACCCAAGCCAATCTAACTGGTTCTTTCACTCCTATCATTCTCAGCCTTGCAATTCACTCTCTGTGAATTGTAAGCCTCCTCAAGAGGAGGTCAGCTTCCTCAGATGTAGTCATCTTGGTTGGTGAAGCCATCTCAGCACACCAACCAGGCAGAACAGCACACCGGCAGCTCCCCGGAACATCAGGAAGTTTTTAGATGCGCTGCTGAGTGGGAACAGCTCAGCAGAGGCTCGGAGCCACGCTGGAACAGGCACTAGAGGATGAGGGGGATGAGGGTATGAGCAGCCAGCTGCTCTGTGCATCCAGACTGCTGTGCCATCCCAGCCTGCACATTCATGGCACCATCAACATCTCCGGTGGGTAAGGAGCTGTTTGCAAGGCAGCTGTTTGCTCTGCTCGAACCACGGCCGCTTTTTTTTGCTCATGTGTCACCCGGCTCTGCTGTGTGACCAAGCACAGAAGGTTCGCCTCCGGGCACAAACCAACAATCCCTGATGAAATTTGTTTACTTCTTTGGTTCCTGACCTCAGTTAAATGGGAGCACTGCTGCAGAAAATGTATTTTTTTTAAAAATCCACCCTCGAATTGTTGATCACGGAAAGGTCAGATCCCCTCCTGCCCCCAAATTTAAAAGCTATTTTTTCAGGCAATTTAAAGCAAGACACCGAATTTCACATCGACGTGTCTGAGGCATTAGTTCATCCCCCTGCCTTGCTGACTCCTTACCGGAGCTGATGCCTTTGGAAAGTAACATTTTGAGCCGCACAGTTTGCCAGAACTCATTTGTCAGCGCCCCGAGGCGAGCCTTTCATCTCCCAGCCACACAATGATAGCAGAGCTGCAGTAGAGGTGGCTGTATTTACATGCATGAGCAACCCAGTTAAAATGCGTTTTTCAGCTAGCAGAACTCTCATTTGCTCACTACCAGCCAGCACAGCCATTCAGGAGGTGTCCAGAAAACTCAGCCCCCTCCACAAAGAACCAGTCCTTGGAATCTTGATGGAAAAACACGCCTGGAGCTCGGGAAGGTTCTCAGTAAAGGCAGGACAATGCAGACCAGTCCATTCTTGAAAAGAACATGTTTTCTTCTAGACAAAAAAAAAAAAAAAAACCAAAACAAAAAACCCAACAAGAATACACAGCTTCAAAGAAAATAAAAAAATAAAATCAGTCTATCCCAGACCTCTCGGTATGACTGATGTTTTAAGTTCTAAAAAAATTACCAAGAATTGTCACAAAAAAGGAAACAAAGGAATGTGAGCACAAAACCAAAACTTGCTAAATAAAGTAAAATATCCTCAGAACTGGTCTTGATTTAAAAGGAAAATGCTTTCATAAATAGCAGCATTACAGTGTAAGAGTAACTCTATACTCTTGGTTTTATCCAAATATACACAACACCCAGGAACTGTCTGTTTGAGGAGTCATGATGGGTGGATCACACTGGCTCCTGCTAGAAGACCAGGCACTTCCACACAAGAGCACTCAGAGATGGCACCCAGGGCTTAAGATGCTTTTAGAACGGCAGAAAGTAATTGCATTCCCATCACAGAACTCCAAGAACACACCCCTACAACTACCTTGGCATAGTATAAGAACATAAGGGCTTACCTTCACCAGAAACAAAGATTATGTTCATCAACATGGGCCTGGACTTGCCTGAAAGCAGTTAACTCTCCTATCACACCATGACCATGTTTTCATTTGCTCAGTTCCCACAGAGTTCAGTTTTACATGGTCCAGTTTAAGCCCACATTCTCTCAGGAGCAGTTATTCTGGTGGAGCCAGTACTGGGCACACACACAAGCCTGCATAACAAGCAAGGGTTAACAAACTACCATGGTTTGCATTCTGCTGAGTAACTAATCCGCTGCTAAAATACTGTGCCATCATTCTCATCTCGAAAATAACATTTCCACAGACTAAAAAGCCCACATTTGTCTGCAGTCTGTAGTGACTCAAACACTCCAGCCCAGCATCAGGGTAGGGAGCTTCATGTGAAAGCCAGCCTGAAGAGTCTACTCAGACTAAAGATCTGCTTATGTGAAAGTAGTAAGAGATGAAAGGAACGTTTTTATGCCATCCCCAACAACAAAGACAATTCAACCTTTGCTTGTATTTAAATACCAATCCTTGAACTCTCAAAGCTCTTTTAATAGATAATGTCTTCATAAACAAAAGTTGTGTTGAGTCACACAGCATCTGTAATTAAAGTGGTGCATTTCAGAATAGACACCTCCATGTCTTGAAAAGCAAATAACTATTAACATAAGCAAGGAATTAGATGTAGTTCTTCATAGACTAGCTTCCTCTAAAAAAAAAAAAGTAAAGATCCTTTAAGACAGTTATCTAACAAAAGAACTCCTTAGATTTGTTTGATCAAAACAGCTTTGCTTCAGTCAATTAGAAGGACCCTCAGCACACAGCATTGTACAAAGAATACCAGTTTTCAGCTAAACTCCTACTCCCTGAGGGCACCCACTAATGCTCACAGAATCTTGAAGGATTTAGACTTGAGCTTAATCTGCAGCCTAGGTAAGTTTACAGAAAAAAACCCTTATTTTCTGTGTACTTCTACTTCAGATCCAAACTTCATTTAAAAGGTGGTTACAGTATCATTGCTGTGAGAGGTTTGTCCTCCCCCAAGCCAGAAGTGAGAAAGCACAGATGGGTAAGGTAACTGTGCCTCCATCCTTCTTCCAGGTGATCAAAGTGAGGGCATTCATCTCACCTATAGCAGGAAGAACACCTAGGAACACCTAAAGTGACTTAACCCTTTAAGATCAGCCTACAGTAACAAGTGATCATCCCAGTCTTACTGAGAGAAACCACTGAGAGAAATGTGACAGTTTTCTCACATTTGTTACAGCAACATGCTGAGTATTACCCACTTTTATACTGTGAAAAGAAACTTACTGAGATGAAACATAATTCTTTTGACAAGTTAAAACATTTTTAAAAGCACTCACTTGGCTCCATTTCCCACTTTGACAGACTCCAGCACCAAAGCATCCAGTTTTCCAGAGTAAACCTGTCACTCCTAGAAGTTAGGTCAGGACTTTAATAGGAAGGCCTCTTTCATAAGATTCTCTAAAACAAAGACCTGTGACTCACTTCTACAGAACTTCTCACTTCCTGCACTCCAGAATACACTTCCACAATGGATTACCTACAGAGCAGCTCAGGGTTCAAATCCCTAAAACTGGAAAGAGAAGTGGTGTAGTTGCACATAAGAGAGCTCAGACACTAAGCCAGGCAGCCTAAGTGCTTGACAAAGGAAAAGTTGAAATCAAGAAACTCAGGGAACTCAAGAGGTGAGAACACCAGAGAAAAAGAATAAATTCCATGGGTAAACTAACCCAAGTTCTTAGAATAACAAGGCCCCTATTTTTTATTAAACTACTCTCACAAAACAGAACAATTACTAAAGATAACAGGCAGCAACACAATTAGCTGTAGCTGGGAAAAGCATCCTATTTTTTTCAATCATTCCACTTCTGCAAAGGTCACCTGTCACTGCACGGGCTGCCCATGTGCTCCTGCCTGTTTGCAGCCTGAAATTAGCACTAGCTCCTGCCTGGAGAGCAGGAGTCTGGCAATCTGGGCTGCCCAAGTAGATTCAAGTACTGTGAGCATCCCTTTGCTGCAGCAGCCACAATAAACTGATTTTTTAATCACAAACCTGAGGACACATTCAAATAGCTGGCAACGTGATGGCCCAACTCAGTAAATGTTTATTAGGGGAGTGATCAGTGTACATTAGCACAAATACTCTCTGCAAGAGCATAGGCACAAAAGAATCAGAGCTTGGAATTCAGAGCTTCTCTACAGCCCCATGAACACAGTATGGAAATGGCCAAAAAATCCAGGACAAATTATGAAACACCTATGGTTTTCTAAAGAAGTTTCCATACCATTTAATTTTTTTGAGCAGTAGCTTTGTAATATTTTCTTTTGCATTCTGACTGCACAGAACCACTCTAGTTTTTTCTGAGTATATGGAGAACAAGCTTAAATACACATATGCATATAAAAGTAGCAATAGTATTTCCCCAGGGTACTAGGGAAATAATTCCTGAATTTAGAGAAGTAGAAGTATATTCCCTTGGCTGTTTTGCTCGAAAACTGCTGCTCTAATATATAATGCTGTAATTGCTCCTCCTCTAAAACCTATGGAGTATAAAGCTGAAGCCTTTCAGCCATTTGGTACACCCAGTCTCTCTACTACTATTTTGCAAATATTAGGAAAGTTATTTGGAGCAACACAGAAAAATTTCAGTATTACAGTATCCTGTGAAAGTTTAACAATGAACCGAATCCAGCCTTCTCTCTGGCTTTATTTATATTTCAAAAGCCAATACAAAAATGTTACACACATACCATCACTGTTGCAGACTAGAATTTTGAGCAGTCATCAGGAATTTAGTGCTGCAGTATTTTCCAACAACGTGCAACATTCCATGTTCAGCTGAAAGAGTATTCTAATGCAATATTCAAGCCTGGTGGGTTTTTTCCCAAGCTTTTGGCAAACGTGGAAAGTCCACTGCTTCCCAGAAGCTCCATTATTTTTATGTAAGTGACAGCAGGTAGTTACTTAAGTAGATTGTTTTGTTACATATAAATGCCACTGCAAGTATGGTCCTGCTTTAATTTTTGTGGCTTGGTTTAACCCAAAAGATCAGTTCAGAAAGCACCTAGTTATACCAATAGGCTAATTACATTAAAATGTTCATCTGCTTTCAAGTATGCAAGACCTAGTCAAAGCAAATTATCCATATTATCTACTGTGTTTTCAAACAAAAAGCTTTTTCACAAGAGACAATTAAGGCTTCCATCAGCCTACCAGAGGTCACTGTGAGAAACACATCTACAGGAGCATTGGTCTATTTCTGACAGTGGTATTTAAGTATTTATTAAGCTGTTTTCATCCAGACATCCACCTATCACATATAAATTTGAAAATGCAGTTAACAAGCTGCTAGAATAAGGAATCTGGATAGTGTTTGCTTGGATATTTTCTATTAACATAATAGGCAAGAGCTTCTAGAATTTGTCTTGCTGATACACTCCAACTCTGCCCAAAGCGAGGATTGGAAAAGGAACCCCTGCTACTACAAAATAGTTCAAGTATGTAAAAAAGCCACTGACTGTTTTTTAGTAACACTATTTGCACAAGCAGAAAAAAAACCCTCCCAGTTTTTCACAGATTTCTAACAATATTCAAGTGAAGTTCTATTTTAATTTGTAAAATACAGAAGTGTAATCACTTAGCCAATATAAGAGTTCTACAAACTGCATCACGGATGATGTTGTGTGACTAAGAGCAATACCAAAAGCTAGAGTGCTGCCAGCAACAGTGGTAATACAAATTGGCAATTTCAACCTTTCAGTTCAGAAAACAAGTTGTTTTAAACCCAACAGATTTATATAATGTGTGTAAATATTTATTAAACCCAGTCACCATGCTAAAGTATCAGTTAATAAGCCCTCTCATTTTGAGAATACACCAGCATAAGGTATGAACACAATGATATCTGTATGAAATTTAACAGTAACTTTCCAGAAGTATGCCTGTGGTCTATCAAATTGGACTAACATATTGTAGATTTAAAATATTTACTTGTCTTCTTAGCATACCTAATGTGTAAGAATAGTTGCTTAATACCCAAAAATAAATATAAGCTTTCAATTGAAAGCACTTATTTTCCTAGATTTCCAAAGTGGAGTCTGAGGGGTGAAAATGCTTCAGACTTGTCAGCAGTCCACTTCAGTACTCAAAAGCATCTCCTGCCCCAGTTTTTCGCTCGAATCCAAGAGATTTTCTTCCCGTGAAATATGACCGGAGCACTGATTTTATCCGCAGCACTTCAGTCAGTTTCCATGGCAGCGCTGCGGGATTCCTTCGCCACCATGAGTCGCATGAGCTGACTGTGGAATTTCTCGATCTTCTTCACGTCCTGTGCCTGGTCTGTTCTGTACAGCAAACACTGCAAGACAAAGTTCCTGATGTCAGATTTCACTTCCAGCTGGTTTCATCTCATTTGTAGCTGCTGTGCATTTGTGCTTGGAACACCTTTCAAACAAGGAGAGCACTGAAATGTTCATTAGCTAGCAGGAGGCAGCATCAACACATTGACCCTGTTGCACAGCACAAACATATCTGCATTTTAAGCTTCTCCTTAATGCTCATGCCTCCCATATTAAAAACAGGGAAACTCATAATTTATCCTGGTTTATTCCAGCTCCAAAAAGCTGTTAAAATTTGAGTTTTTATGTTGTCCTTTTTTTTGTGTTGTCTACATACAGAACCAGATTTAAAACCTGAAGTTACTTTAAAATTCTTTATATTCTGAAAGCAAATTTACTTTGCCTTTCACAGTCCTTAATGTTACACTGCCAGGGACATAAAATTCAGTATTTCTCATTGAAGGGCATTCCCTACCCCAAGCAAAACCTGTTTTTCTAAGACAACCCTAAATAATCCGACTAAAATAAAAAAAAACAAAACAAAAAAACCACCCAAACAAACAAACTCAAAAAACCCAAACACTAAAACAACCCAACCAAAACCCTGAAACCAGTCCCCATTTTCCCCCACCTGGTGTAACACCTTTCTGTGACTGAAAGCAGGTAAGGCAGCCTGTACCCCAGAAGAGCTCACGTTTGTGAATCACCTCCAACTTCCCCTATGGGAGATTTCAACAAAATTACCCTTAAATTCCCCACTATCAGTGTCCCACACTCAACATCTTATCCATGCTAGGTCCTACTACCCTATCAAGAAGTGCCTATACTGGAGTTTCACATCCCTTCCAGGCACTTGAAATTCCAATGCCAGACTACCTTTCCTGGAAAGACGAAATTTGACTCTTTCCCATGTCTGAAGACCAGAGTAGGGCAGAATACTGTGGCTCACTCTGGACTGCAGAAAAATAACTCCTTAGCTGTAACATCACTGTCATTCAGTCTCACAATCAAAACCAAGGAACTTAACCTATGGCTGGAAGTTTTCACCACTCTGAGCAAACAAAAAGGACCACACTCACACTAGTAAACACCTGCTTGAAAATCCTCCTGAACTGGTCAGTGTCAATCACAAACACAGCAAAGTGGGAAGGCTGAGCACAGGCTTTTAGAAAACTGTCAGGCGTGCTCAAGACAGTGTCCAAGAGCTCCCAAGCTGACTGACAGCAAATCACAAGTCTGTGAGTGGTACAAGAAGCTCTGAAAGGAAATGTGTTCTGTACTTACAGCCACATCATCTGTTACTTTGATACAGAGGTTCCCATCACAATGTCGGTATTTGAGAACAACGCGCACCTGAAACGACAAACATTTTAAGAATTAGCACTTACAGCTAACAATGCTGAGAATATATTGAAGGGAATCTGCCCACATTCAGACTATCCTTAATCACAATTATGTACTGCTCCATGTTTTCAGCACCTCTGTGGTGGTCCTCAGCTCTGCTGGTGTGGGAGCTGTAATCCCACAGCCAAGGTGGTGTGGAAGTTGACCCACCACATTTCCCTGCCTGACACTGCAGACTGATTTTCTAGCAGCATGTTCAAAAACCCTGCAAATACAGCAACAGGTGCAGAGACCTTGGAGACAGGCAGGATAAACCATGAGAGTCATGTTGAGATGAGACACCCCCTTGCTGTGTATCACACCCCAGAAAAACCAACAGGAAGTCTGTGCTCGTAAGCTTGAAACACTTCTAAAAAGAGTGGCTCTGCCTGAAGACTTGAAAGGGATTAGCTGAGTGGGGCTCAACATCACTTTTTCTTCTATGGCACCTGAACTGTTATCTCAGCTACTCCTGCAGTCACCTGCCCTGAGTTCTAACACATCCAGTCCCTCCTGACCCTCAAATCACCAAAGTTCTCAGAGCCACACTGATAAAAAACACATCCTCAGTGACTGAGCATTAAACAGCTCCTCCTGAGCACAGAACCAGCTGCAGAGGCTCTGCTTGCAGCCGCAGCTAACATCAGTAATTAGAAACAAAGCAAGGTGGTCTCTGAGAACATTCTGAACTCACAGTGCAAAGTTTTTATTGTACAGTGATTTGTGCTAATGGTTAACAACCTCCTTCCCTACAAATACATTTTGAAATTCCTGTCCCAGAGTGGATCTCATCACAGACTGACCCTTTTTGTTTAACAAACTGCCACCTTCTGAGCACAGCAGCAGTGTAACATCACACCTCCCAGCTGAGCAGCCCCAAATCACAAGACAGGCTTCCACAGGCAGCAGGTACACACTCAATGTATCAATAACCTGCTCTTGCAAAAGGCAAGACCACTCAGTACCTGACAGAACACACACTCATCTCCCACAGCTCTTGATCTTCCTTCAGCTTCCCAGCAAATTACAAAACTCCTGGGGCTAATTCTCTGCCAGACTGACAGGAGGGTACTTGTGTTATGAGAACCCCTCTATAACTAGAAAAATTTACTGCCATGGATGGGAAAAGATTGTCTTTGGAGGCCCTTTAAGGAAAGGGGAAGAGCAACTCCTGGCTGCAGAGACATCCCTTCTCCCTCATTTAACTGAATGTCACAGTCTGGGAAGGCAAAATTGGGCAATTTTATTATTGGCACTAATCGCATACAGTGTCTCTGTACTCATTAGAGGGCAGATGCTAATTTGCTTTAAATAATCAGATATTAATTTACTCTTCTGAAGGTTTCTCCAGTTCCCCTATTTTTGGTGAAGAACACAAGGCTCTTTATACTGAAGTTTTCTCAGGTGTGAGTTTCCCATCACATTTTTGTGCTGCTTTTTTAGGCAAACTACAATGCTTTTTCTGAAGGCTGGGGTTAACTTTAATATTCGCATAGATCATATTCCCAAAAAAGTCACCAGCAACAAGAAACAGCCATAAACAGAGAAGTTAAGTCCTTGAGGAATTATTCTTTAGGATGAAAACACCTTCCAGTCTGAAACATCACTGCAGGCAACAATGCAACGTAAGCGCTAAAGAAAGGCCAAATTCAAACGATACAGGTCTGAAATGCTATAAACCCATAAAATAAACCAATTCTTGATACTTCAGCAGAGTCTTAACCTCGGTTTCTCATACATTATGAGAGCTCAGTGTCTCTGAACTTCGGTTCTTGAGGTTTACCCCAGCTGCCAACAGCATCACCTGAAACACCATTCTCTAGGGATGTTTTGGAGTTATAAATGACACCTTCCTCCCGTTTCACAGAAAAGGACGGTTTTTTATTGGTTGCAAAACCAAGGAGTAATCCGCTTCCTAGCAGGTTCTTTTCCCCTGCACTCAGCACTGGTGAGGACACGCTTCAAGTGCTCTGTCCAGTTCCGGGCCCCTCAGTGCAGGAAGGCCACGGAGGGGCTGGACAGCCCCGAAAGGGGCAGCGGGGCTGGGCGGGCTCCGCAGGCCCAGGAGCGACCTGATGGTTCCCTGCGACTGCCGGACACGACGGGGTGCCCGGCTGGGGACGGCCTCTTCTCCCGTGCAACCTCCACACAGGCTTAAACTGTGCTAGGGGAGGCTTAGGCTGGACACTAGAAAAAACTTCTTCATAGAAAAGGGTGATTAGACCTCGGAAAGGCCTGCGTAGGGAGGTGGTGGAGTCACCATCCCTGGAAGTGTTCAAAAAATAACCAGACGTGGCACTTAGCGCTACTTATGGTCTACTTAACATGGCTGGCTTCGGTCACAGGTTGGACTCGACGATCTCGGAAGTCTTTTCCAACCTAATGGATTCTGCCATTCTCGCCTCCCCCGTGCAGCCACCAGCGACCCCCCCCAGCCCGGCACCGCCTGCCGCCCCCGCCGCGCTGAGCGCAGCCGGAGCCGCCTCCCGAACGCCGCTCCCGCGGCTGGCCCGCGCATCCTCCCCTCCCGGCCCGGGCTGTCGCACCTTCATGGGGTCGGCGAGGTAGAGCTTCTCGGCGGCGCGGGTGAACTCCTCCCAAGCCTGGAAGTGCGGCATGGCCGGGCCCGCTCGGCTCCCCGCAGCCGCGGCAAGATGGCGCCGGAGGCGGGCGGGCGGGCGCGCGGCCGAGACACCGCCTGCCATTGGCCCGCTGGACAGTGCCGCCCAATCGCGGCGCGCGGCATCGGGCCGCCGCCACAGCGACCCCTGGAGGCGCGGAGGGGCGGCGGCAGGCACTGCGGGGAGAGGCGCCCGGGGGCGGCCCGGGCTGGGAGCCCGTGGGTGGCGGGTTCGAGCCCGGGCTCTGCCGGGCCGGGTACGGGCTGTCTGCGCTATAAGGTCGCACCCTGAGGCCACGGGGGACGCGGATGGGCCGGCGAGGTGCCCCGGGGTGCCCCGGGAGGTGCATGCCGTGCCCCCGAGGTGCCCTGTTCCTGTCTGCCCGGCCGGCCCGCCCCGCTGAAGCCATTCCCAGGTTTTCCCAGGCCGGGAAGGCCTGCGGTAAGCTGGAGGTTGGCTTCGTGTGGAGCAAAAAGGACGTGTGGGAGCCCCTCGCTGCCTTCCCTGGTCTCCCTTGCTGAGGGGTGCCGAGGTGTTGCTAAACTAAAGCTGCTCTTTGGGGAAGAGGCTGAATAGCATTGAATTTTTATTTTTATTTTATTATTAAATATGTCGAGAAACTCTGCTTTACTGTTTGCGTAAAGCTTTTACGTAAAGCTGACTTTAAAATTCCCTTCAAAAATGAAATGAAGGAGGAATAAGAAGACCCGAGATTCCTCCTGTAACGTTTTAAAATCCCACTGCCCACAATGATTTTTGTGCCTTTACAGCACAAAGCTCGTAGGCAGGCCCAGGCTGAGCTCTGCTGTGTCACACGGCTTGTGCCACTGCTGCAGTGACAATAAGCACGTAACACTTGCAGCCTCTGTTCTCTGTTTCACAAGGATTCACTGAAAACCCAAAAGCTCCTGATAATGATTCACAGCTCCAAGTTTTACTGAACAACTTGGAGCTCACCAGCGTGACCAAACAAATAAACTGGAAGGTTTAGGGCAGGTCTGCGTTTGAGGGGACAAATTATGCAGGCTGTTGCAGTCTCCACTAGCAACATGGGGAAATACTATAGCTGCAGGCTTTTTTTGGCCACAAAAGGCACAATACGTGCAAGAGAGAATGAAGAAATGTGGCATTGAAATAAAAGGGTGAATGGGAAGTAAGGGGAGAAAAACTAGAATGAAATTTCCTGAGTCAGTAAAGCAGAAAATAATTGTTACTGTGCGGATCTAGTCTGAAAAAGTCCACAGTGATTAGGCTGACAAACTTCATAAATTGTGGCTTGTGGATGTTATGTGGTCTAAACAGTTCTAGTAAAGGGCTTTCCACCAATGAGTGGGGGCTATGGAGGGTGGAAAGATTTAAGGATTTTTTTTTTTTCTTTCTAGAGCTGCTTACAGGGTTTAGGTGCTGATGTGTCGCAGAACCCAGCTTCAGAACTACAAGAGTTGTCTTTCAGAGATGCTGAGAATCAACAGATTTTCAGGTGATTGATGTATGGACAGAACCTAAAGCAATCATCTCAAACACAGAACCTAACCTGGATGGAGTGGTTCTCTACTCAACTTGGATTTGGGTAGCTATTTATAACAATAGACTAGGAATTGCATTTGGTAGTGTTGTACAGACATGTAGGGGATGTAAACACATGGAAAGGAAAAGTGTGAGCACAAACCCTGTAACACATTTTGCAGAACCATAATTCACCAAATTTGGGTCCAGGTTTTCAAGTGGGACATGGGTGCACCTTCTGAAAGAGCCTCATTTTTGGGCCATCCAGTCATAAGCACTTTACAGAGAATTTTAGTTTTGACTCACATTTTCAGGATCTTTTATGTGTTCTTTGACACAGGAATGGTTTGAGGGGTGGCCAATGCCCATTCGTTAGCCCTGCAGTTGAGCTAATGCAACAGAGCAAGATTAGAAAACAAACCCTTTGTGGCATTTTTTTCTCCATAACCTAGATGACTTCCACAATCCATTTTAGGATGCAGCTTCTAAAATTGTTCTATAGGCACAGTTTTGGAGGTGGCATACTGCAGCAGCCAGGGCAAAGAACAGAGAGAGGAATTTCATAACTGGCCTTGCTTCTGAGGGAAATGGGATGTGTCACAATGACAGTTCTGTACAGCCCAATACATAACTCTGCATAGCCTGTTCCTAGTGGCAGATCTTGAGGATTTTGTTATCCCTGCCACTGCCACTACCACCTATGGTCCCCCATTGTGCTGCCACAGCTGTTTGTGACACTCTGCTGGGGATTGAACCAATGCTGGGATTAAGAGCAGCAGTTTTTTGCAGGATTTTTTTCTTACTGAGATGAGTTTGATTTTCTAGTTTACTGTGTGACCTTATGTACAGTTGTGCTGACACAGCTGTTGAAAATGTACCTTTTATGGTGGCAAGACAGAATATGGGAATTCCTACTGGTTTTGCTGGACTGCCACCAAAAATGAGGAGCTGTATATGAAACCACTCCCGCCCCCAATTCCCCTGAAAGCAGGGCCAGTTGCTGAACTCTCCACAATTAAGAAGAGAAGCTATTTCTGAGCCCCAGGGAATGTCTGATACCTATAGTTAGTGCACTGCTGCGCTCTGTTGTTTTCCTTTTGCCTGGAGAACAGAACATTTTCTTGACATGTTTGGAAAGTAAGTCAGACCAGTGCAGCTATTCAGCTGTAAGTTGTATTTGATGTATGTCCAAAACTGTATTTTTCAAGTGAGTTCCAGTGAGTGCAGTAATAGTAGAAATCCTTCAATGGGCTTTTTGTTTAGTGAAATAAAATGAACAGTTGTTTATCACTGTGTGGAGTGTTTGGTATGCAGCCAATAATAATTTAGTAGTTAGTAAGAATTCTGCTAAAACATACATACTTATCTTGCTTTCTTTTCTTGAATTCCTGCTTTCTGCCATGCAGGAAATCATTCCAACGGTCTTAACGGTCCATTCCATCACTTGGAAGTGAAATCTGGAATGCTGTAAAACCTCATTTACCCTTTCCTCAGTCTGTCTTTGTATATCCTTGCTGTATTCCCTAGGCCACCTTAGATAATGTCTTTTTTTTTGCTTGGATTTAAGGCCATAAAAAGCTATGAAGCAATAATGTAAGTACCTGTGTGATGAAGACTCTTCATGTGGTTTTTCCTCAGGCCTTTTCCCCTCATCCTACCTGTATGTACATGATTAATGGTCTCTCTTTGATCAAGCTCCTACATGCATTGCCACTGCAAGTTCTGCTTCGTAAAGTTGTGTTCAGGCATCATCTGGATTGCACATGGTAATTTCTTCAGGTGTTTTATCTAGTGTCTTCCTTTGCATTAATGACAAACTGAAATAAAATAGTAGAGAAAACATTGCATTAGTTCTTAAAATATCATCCACGGAGATCTTACAACTCCTGCGAAGTTTGTGGAGGTTGCAACTGCTTGGCATCACTCAGGGTCAGACATTTGGTTTCCTGTTCTTCACACGAATGCTTTTATTCTATCTAAAGAAGGTGCCATATTCTTTTTTTCAAAACTATTTTTCTCCCCTGGATAAGGAATTCAGATAAGAGTATTAAATTCATTAAAACAGTTATTTGTCACCATGACATACTACTGGTGGGTAAAACAAGCTGGTCTTCCCAGCTGAAAGAAGCTTTGTATAGAACGCTGTGCTTTATCATGCTAAATTGTGGATTAGATGGGAAACAGGACAAACTGATCTTAGTTATGCTGCTCTGAATCCAGAGTCATTCCATTTATTTCATTGGATAATTTTTTTTTTGGTTTTTTTTTTTTTGTATCTGTAACAGTGTAATTAAGAGCAGACTTTGGTGCCGGGATGATAATCCTGTTCTTGGACCGGGAGCAACATAAAGTCAGCGCAGTAATTCAGGTCTGAGAGAGTGCTAATGAGGAGTTAGTTACAAGGCAATTATTACTGCCAAGAATGCTTAATGCTTAAAGGAGATATAGTTGCTTCTTTCAAAATAGCTTCAACCGAGCCCTTAGCAAAGTTAAGGAGAATCCCAGGCATTGTGATTATACATTCCATTCTTGTGTGTGTATGGTCTAAAGCAGCCTGGGAATTGTACTGATGCAGACTTTAATCACACGGGGCTATTTTTTCCTTTGAAAGGGCATTTATGTGCATAGAGATGCAGATAAATCTTGAATACACTGAGATCCGAGGTCTTGACATCTCACTGGCTTCTGAGTCTCCGTGCCCATGAGAACCGAGCCTGCAGTGAGCAGCAGTTTGTGCTCCTGGATGGGTTATAACATGCCAGGCTGGGCCACGGGTTTCACTCCACAGCTCCTGAAGGAGCACAGAGCACGCGGCTCCTTTCTAGAGGTTTTGTGTTTTGCACAGCTTGGCTGAAGGTTTTGCCAGGTTGAGCCATGCACAGTTAATTACGTCAATGCCAGTTTTCTATTCTTTTGGACACAAGCATCTTGTAGAGTGATTCAGGCTCGTATTGTCCTAACAGGATAATTAAATATTGGTGACACTTTGTTACAGTTTATGGCAGTTAAGGCTGTATGTGGGCAGCAGGATTCCGGGGCTCTGTCGTGGTGCCTGTCGCAGCCGAGTCACCGAGTCACAGCTTCAGGGCAGGGTGAAACCCGGATGCCTGTTACTGTCCGCATTCCTTTCCCCAGTGCCCCTGCTCCTGTGAAAGGAGCACACTGCAAACAGTCCCTGCTCAGGGCACACCGTGATCTACACTTGCCAGGCATTTGAGCAATGACCTTGCCCAAGGCAGTATTGTTTCCTAGTTTGCTTTAACCACCAGAAAAGACAATGTTATTTAATATGGTCTAATCTTGCTTTGTTAGGGAGCGTATATGTGTGGACGGCAATAGCCATTACTCTTGCAAGGGAGTCATCTCTGCCTATGGCCGTGCTCTAGCCTTAACAGAAACAGCCCTTTCATTTTTGAATGCTGTTCTGACAGTGTTCTTGTTAAGCTGCTCAGTTTTGATAGCTGGGAAGATTCATCCCTTCCTGTTAAGTGGTCACTTCAGTTCCTTCAGCATAACAAGGTATTCAAATGAATGTGCTGTCTTGCAGGAGACATATGTTAGAGAGCAGCCTCTGCTGTCACCATGCTGGCTGCTGAGATTTGAGAATGAAATAGCAGTTCTCGTGATGGCCTTCAAGGAAAAGAGGAGCACATCTGGTAGCTAGTTCACCGGCATCTGAAGTGCTCTGGAAGCAGACAGACACCCCCAGCATTAACTGTTCATAGATTTTGTATCACCATTACATGAAGTTTCTGAGCCTGCTTAAGATGGGCTTAGATCATCTGCTGGCACATGCTGCAGGCACATTGATTTCTTACATTAATCTTTAAGCAGCAAAGCTTTTTATTTCATAGGCATGACTTAAGGCTGGTTTACCTGTGCTGTTCATGCTGCCGTGGCTGACGTAATTGAGGAGTACAAAGCACCAGAAGAGGCAAGAGAGATTAGATGCTTACAGTGATACGTTCCCAAGGGTTCTGTGTAACTGCAGCTGAGGTGGAAGGGCTTTCCCAATTCTTAACTTGACTTCTAATTCTGTACTACGTGTCTCAGCCTGGATCAGATAGAAATTGCCTCCTCCACAGTTCAGCCTGCAGAAAGGGAGATAGAACAGCTGTAATGCTAAGGCCTGAACTTTTCTGGCAGGTGAACCCTGCTGACTTCTTGCTCAAGTGAGAGTAACAGGCTTCCCCTTCCCCCTGTGCTGTTGTGAGAGCAGCTGGTGGGAAATAGTAGCTTTCACTGTTTGCAAAGAAAATGCATGCCTGCCCCTGAACCTGCACAGCCTTATTTGAGTGGACTCTTGATTTAGCTGTGGCAGCACAAGAGCTGGTAGTCTCTGCTACTTGTTCATTGCCTTTTCCTGAGAATTAATGCCCTCTCAGGATGTGTTTGCAGAAATGCATGTGTAAGTACCCCTCAACCCACTTCAATCAAACTGGGCTAGCAAAAACCTCCTACTTAATCCATTTAAGTCTGGCCCAGGTTGACCAAAGTAGCTGAGGGGGTGTCCACAAAAGCCTACTCTGCAGGCAGAACTCAAGAAGTGGTAATTTCCCCAAGAAGTAGAATGGGCTGAGCAGGGGGAGTGGATCTGAATCAGCAGCTTCTCAGGTTCTCTGGGCTGCAGGCAGAGGAGGACTCCAGCACACCGGCGTGCTGGGCAGCCTGGCTGGCACAACTCAGGAAACTGCAGCAGAGCAGCTGTTCCCCCATATACCCCTTCCCAGAGTTGCAGTAGGAAAACTTTGTGCTAGGCCACTGTGGCCAAGAATACACAGCAGAATAAAGACCCTGCAAGCTCCTCAAGCTCCCCTGTTCAAGTCTTTGTCCTTGGTCAAGCGCTGGTAAGGGTAGAGGTCCAAATTATGGTCAAATTAGCATCAAAATGGATGCTTGAGATTTGTGTTGCCAATTCCTGGAACAGCTGCAAGCACAAACATTTCTTTGATGTCTGCAGTATGTCAGCTTCCTCTAAGAGGTGTCTGATCCAGAGCTTGTGAAGTACTGGGCTCACTGACCCACATAAAGCATACAAAGAGCTAGGATCAGTGCTGGGAAGGGCTTCCTTACTTCCAACGTAGTGCTGCTGGTAAGACCCTTGTCATAGAGGCTGGAAGGATTTACCTGTCCCTTTTAGCTGTCTTGGGTCTGCAGAGGGATTTGAACCTCAAAGCTCTAAGGCTAGTGGCTTCATAAGATTTGGATTAGATTAAAAATATGGAAGGAGATCTAGGTGGTGTTTAGGAGTGGGGGCAGGGAGAACATCTGCATAAAATCCACGCCACGGTTGTAAATTTATGTTGAAGGGATAGCTCCTAACAAGATTTACAATGCGCCCTAACCGTTGCATTCATTTGTGCTGAGGTGTTTTTCTCTCTCCATTAGCAACTTCTACTGATCTCATTTTTTTTTAATGAGTAGTAAGTCAAAGGTTGATCTTCCTCCTTCGGCAATTACTGACAAAGTTCCTTTTTCTTTCAGATGAGGCAGAAGTTTAGAGGTCGCACAGATACCAGAAACACTTACGCAAGGCATGTGAATGAGGAGGAAATAATCACTGCTCTCACTGTTTTAGGGCCTGGAGAAAGATGACGAGCCTTCAGGCTATTCCCAGCCTGCTACTGATCCTCCTGCTTTGTCTCCCTGCCTCTTGCCCACTCCTGGCTGGGAGGGACAGGAACTGGGAATGGTAGCTGCATGTTTTCTGATGAGTCTCTGGCCAGATCTCTCTGTATAAAAGATTCAGCCAATCTGTGTCCCCTTTATGCAGCACAAAGAGATGAGGGCAGTGCAGTTGCTCATACATATTTCAAATATTTTCTTTTTTTCCTTATGGTTGTTTTCACTTTTAGTTTGAAACAGGGTAAAACTGGCTACCCTAAAGCTAGCTCCTCTTCTATATAGTTTATTCTTGTTGATTTGAAAACAAAAATCATGAGAAAGATTCGCCAGTGTAGCATTTGCTATGCAACATTTACATGCAGCTGCTTTGAACTAAATTCCCAAGTGAAGTGAAAGGATTTTGAGGCTTCCAGATCTTAGCAGACTACTGTTTTTTTGCAGACAGAAATACGTATCATATGTACTTCTCCAGAGATCTCTCCCAGCCAGCTAGGACTGTACTATCCTTCTCCTACTCTACTGAGACATATTACCAGCTTTTGGGAGCGGATCCTTCTGGACCTAGAAAGTTAATTAGTTTTGCTTGCAAATGTCTGTCACTGAAGTGACTGATTACATACTGGAGGGAAGGAAAACTCTTGTCTCTAGAGTTGAAAACAGCAAAAGCCTGCAAATTTTTATCTATTTTGGTGCTTATTTCTCTTCGGTGGGGCAGCACTCTTCTCCATATGTGGGGAAAAATTTTCAAGGGTTCTGTTTCAGCTCTGCAATTGTAGGTTGAATGATAAATCTAATCTTACCTAACAAGAATATGATCAGGAGTATTTGAAGGCCATTTGCAAATCAAATGCTGGTAATTTCAGGTAAGATAGACTTGCCCTACTTTCCTCCAGCCTGGCCAGTTTCATAGAATCTGAGAATCCGTTGACTGATATTTTTTTTAGGCATTGAAACCATGATCTAATCCAGGGCCAGAGCAGTAAACAAGTGGTTTGCTGTTTGGACATGTAAGGTAACTAACTCAATTAAGGGAATGCAGGTTGCCTTAAGGTGAAGTGAGGATGTCTCCTGTGTCCAGTCAGGAACCTCCTCACTCCTTGGTGGCGATCACGACTTCAGCGAGCGGGGGCTTTTCTCCTCAGGAACAGGATCAGTTTGATGTCCCGTGAATCTTATTAGGTATTCTGTTCATTCTTCAGAGAAGTATCATGAGGGTTAATTATTTCTCTGCTCTGACTCAGACAGTGATTTTGTGCCAGAGGATTCTGGCAGTAAGTATAATCCTAGTGATACCCTCAGTGAGGAAACCATTGTTCGCGATGTTGATGAGGAAGCGCTAATGGAAGCTGAACAACAGCCTGATATAGAAACTGAGAGACCTAAGGCAAACGAAGGAAAGAGGTTGGCAACCTGGCTGTTTTCAGCCTTCTGCAGCAGATCTGACGAAAAATAACTCTTTGTCTTCTTCCAACTTGCACCTCCCTATCCAAACTCGGGCTGCAGAACAGCTCTCCTGGGGCTGAGCTGTGCTAGAGGGAGGGAGGAGCCGTGCTGCTCAAATCCTGGTGCCGACTGGCATTCCCTAGGGAAGATGTGCAGCAAGGAGCAGCTTTCAAACAGAGTGTCTCCTCTGTAAAATTGGGTTGCCAGATGGGGGCTGAGAGCCTCCCTCTGCCCAGGCTCCAGCAAGGCATTGCTCCAGAGCCAGTTGGCACCGTGAATTATAAATACATTGGCCATGTTACTCTATTTAGGACCAGTGCTCTGGAGTTAGATGAATGCATGAATAAAACATATTTTCCATGCTGCTTTTCTCTCTCTCTCTCAGTATTTTATAAACTCACGATAAAGACTGGGGGTATTTAACTGCTTGTAACTGTGCTGAGGAGGGCAAAAGGGCTGCCTGCAATAGCACACAGAGCTAAGCACAACTTAGTCCTTTAAGATTTTCCCTTGTCCCAAAGAGATTATTTTCCTCTCCTGGTCTTGTGTGGTTTCCAAGGCCCAGTTTAAACACATACAATGACATAGGATAGATAGCTATTTTCCATACATGGCCTTGTATGGTTGTTCAGCAGGAAGCACTCATTGCTTTAAGACAGTACTGAAAGGGGTTCTGTTCTGCTCTCCAAAAGAGAAGCAGGCAGGATTATCTTGGGTCACATCTTTCTTCTATTAGTCAAACTTCGAAACCAGACATCTGAGTTGTTTCAGCCTGTGAGCTTACCCTGTGCTTCCTGAGGATCTCACAGTTGTCCCTAGTTTGTATGCAGGATTCTTCAGTGCCCCTGGCAATATGCATTCTTTCTCAAGCTCTTCCCTGGTATCTTAGGCCCTTGGGAGATCACAGCCTTGCCTTGGTTTCCATGTGGCCCCTCCAATAATTCACTGCCTTAGTCTGGATCTCTCTGCTGAACAGGCTTAAACGTGCTCATGGTCTTCTCTGATGTTTCTTGATGCTCTTTAACCTATAGAGTGTTCTTTCAACCTGCATCCTTCCTGGATGCCTCCAGAAGCAGTACAGCAGGCTCCAACATTTCCTGACACTGCGGCCCCTTATAGCAACCAGCAGCTTACCCGTTTGTCATTCAGCTCACAATCTGCTTCACTGTTTCTGGCACCTTAGGACTGCTCTCTCATTCCCTAACATGCTATAGCATTCTTCAGGCTCACAGCTGCTCCAAGAAGGTTCCTAAGGCTGGGGAGCTTTTTGCTAAAAGTATTTTCCAGATTCTCCCTTATGCTCTCTAGCAATGAAATTTTTTTTCTGTTTTGTGATGTGATGTGTTTTTCTTTGGCATATTTCTAATTGTTCTTCATTTAACTTTATTGGTCTCTGATGTCCAGCATCATGTGTTATTCACCATAAAATAGGGACACTCTGACTTTGTTATTTCAAACATCCAAGTGCTTCTACCCAGCTGTTGTAGCCCTTCTAAATGTGATTGCATTCGGTTACATTCCTTCATGTTAGCTGTTTTTTTCTGTCCCTAGAAATTCTCAACCTCCTCTGGTTTTTCTCATCATCCTGAGGCTTGCATCTCACACCACTGTGAGGCCTTCTCAGACAACTCTGCCATGATGATGTGTCCTCTGGTTTACTGTATCACCCTGGGATGTTTCTTGACATACATATCTTATTCAGCTTCCCTTATGTCTCACAGCACTACACAGGCTTTTCCTACATCCTCAGCAACTTTCATAGTACTCTGATGTCCCCTGGCTGTTATCTGTCTCTCTTTGATCTTTCCCAGCTGAATAGCAGCCCTCTCTTAATATCTCTCAATATATCCTCTATGATATTCACAGACACTTCTGGCTTGCTAATGGTTATTTCCACGTTCTTTTTTAAGTTTGACTCAAAACAGTTTCACTCATCTACAAATGTTTGCAATCATACAGCCAAAAAGGACTTTCTGGTAAAAAGTAGTAGTTCAAGCATTCATTTTGTTTCTCTAACCACATTTTCTTTAGGAAAATAGCTGTCCTAATGAGTTTTGGGAACAGGAGATTGTCACTACATTTGCAGAAATGTATAGGAGCTGACTGAGGCTCTTTTATTAAAGGACTGAAATAAGGTGAGGATTATATCGTGGTAAGCTTGCCCTGGTGTAAAGACCCTGCTGCGAATAAGACAGGCAGCGCTCTTGAAAATTTGATCCATAGCTTCCATAAAGAGAAGCAGTGCCTTTGATTCTCTTTGATAAAATCCATATCACTATTCAATGCAAATTCACCTGGTAATATTAGCAATGTACTTGAAATATTTGGGTTCTGTGGAAGATTAAACTGTTGCTATTCTTGCATTAGACATCTTTACTCATAATGACTAATAAGAAAATCCTGAGTTAGACATGAGGAAGCAATTTTTGCTTGTAGATCCCAAAACTTGATTGATGTTTAAAGTTTTCAAACAGAAAAAAGAAACAGATGCTGAAGTTTATGAAGCTGTAGCATTTGCTTTATTCTTGTCACCTCTTAAAATAAACAAGCATGAAATAATAGAGATTACATTGCTCATTAGCTATTTATGTTGCATTATCATCAATTATCTGGTATAATGTAAGCCAACAGCATCCATTCTACACAGATACCATTGTAGAGTGACTATTTCTCCTTCATAAAAATTCCAATGCTTAAGTATGTTTGGTTACTTTCAACCTTTCCTTGTCCCCAATGCTTTGATTGCAGTAGGAATCCTAAAATATGTTTGTTCCTGTTGTCTTGTGCAAACATTTCCTGCACCCAATCCTGGTTTCCACTTATAAAAATTACAGAAAAACCCATATGATATAAATCATACAGTAGTGCCTTACAGTTTTATTTAGTTCCTTAGTGAACCATGCTTTTAGTTATCCCCAGTACTAGATGCCATGTTTAACAATGCAAGGGCTACATGCTTATGTGCTTACTTTATTTCCTTTACTGCCCAAGTTCTAAAGCAGTCAACAGCTCTTTAAATATGGATTTATGGCTGCTCACATACCCCTGAACTGCGGGGGAAGGAGAATAAAAATGTTACTGAGTACAGTGGGGTCAATTTCTTTTTGCATGGAAGGGCTGCATAGCAGAGGGGGAGGAAGGTGAACCTGGTGCCAGCTATTTTTGCAGTGGCCAAGTCCTGCCATCAAAACTGCACGGGACTGTGCCAACTTAACTCTGCAACAGGGTCAAGTTAAACTTCAGATGTACACTTCTACAGACCCCTGCTTCTTCCCTTCCCTCTATTCACAAGTGCAGAAACCATCTCAGCTGCCTGGATATCATCATGTGAAGGCTGTGGTGGTTGTGGCTACTCTGGAGAACCTAATTTAGCAAGTGAACCAAGTTCAGTCATGGTCCCACTGAGTATAAATGGTATTTTTTAACATGAAAGCTGAGCTGGACCTGGCAGCTTTTAAAACTTGTAGATCTGGGGGGAAAAGAAAGCAAAAATATATTGAATATAGTCTATATTAATTTTGCATCTGATGGACGTTTCTTTTATTGTTTTTCCTTGGCAGGAATTTCTGTGGTGTGAAGGATTTTCCTGTGGGTGCAGAGAGGGCATGAAGTGTCCTCCAGTGGTTATTTGGTCTAATCTCCATTCCAAGTGAGGCCATGTAGATGAGGCTGCTCTCTGATGATCCTTCCCTGAGAGACAGCCCATGGTGAAAGTAAAACCTTGACGTTTAGATTAGGAAAGCATTTCTTAAGCTTCTTGTGAGCACAGATTGACCTCTCTTGAATCATTTGTCTTCCCAAGATTTTTCTGAGTGCAGCAGTTCTGCCCAGACTAGGGAACAGCTTAAAAATCTGCTGATAGCAACAACTCAAATTCCTCCAAGTTGAGGGAGTGAGAATTGATCAGAGTTTACTTGTTTGATGTGTGAAGATCCTTTTCTTTGCCTCGGAAGAGCTGCATGCAGTGAGCACTTACATGAGCTTGCATAAGTACTTGCAGCCAGTTCTCATGTCCATATCCTGCAGAGTTTAGGAAGTAGATCAAATACAATTCTTTATTTTGTTTTTTACTATATATCTCTTTTCCTTTCTGAAATTTGCCTAACTTTATGGTTCAAACTTCTTAGTTAAGAAGAAAATATTTTTTCTCTTACATGTTTTAGGCACCTGGTGATTCTGTATGAATCCTTTTCATTGGAAAGGATACTCTGAACTGTCTGTGGCTTAGCACTGGATAAATATAAGAAAGAGACAACTGCTGGATTGAACAGAGGCATTGCAAAATAAGGTTTTCTACTGCTTTTGCTTTGTAATTTTCCTGCTGGTTGATGTAGCAGCATTACCTCTAGCAGTACTTGTTCTCTCTTTAGGCTCTGTATTGATATTTCTCCCAATAAGTGAGGAATCTATTTTTGTGAGCATCTTGTGACAAGCGGCTCAAGTGACATAAGCCACTGAACAGCTATTGAACAAATCCAGGCTAGATGCAGAATAGGAAATTAGAGGGTGAAGTCTCCACATCCAAATAGCAACAACAGATTCATCTGGACCAAATTTTTGTCCTTCAGCTTCTGCTTGGTGTGACAACTACCCACTTAAAATAGCATTGAAATGAAAAAGAAAGGAAGCTGTGTCAGTACTTTCAGTCCCGCTGCGGAAGGTGTTGGTTCACCCCTAATGCATAATGCACAGCCTCTCCAAAATACACATCCCATCAGTTCCCAGGATCTGCAGTGTTACAAAGCAGCTTGGAAAAGAAAAGGAGGCATAACTTCTCCAAAGGCAGCTAGGGAGAGAAGTCTGAGAGAGCCCTGGATATAATTACCTGAGCTGGAGTCCAGCCAGAAGAATGCTGAGCTAAGGAACAGTAAAGTCCTGACTCTGCACAAGGGATCCAGACAAATTTAAAAGAAACTGCAATAACAGAAGTGGGATTTGAGCATCTGGGAAGATGTTTGAGAGAGTGAATGAATACAAACTAAGGCCTCTAGGGAGTCTGATAGGAAACAAAAGGAGCAAAATGAAATGCAGTGTATAATGGTAATATATGTGGCATTGACTGTCTTACACTCAGGGCTACCTGATAAAACTCTTTCTTCCGTGTGATCTAAGAGATCTAACTTCTCTGAGTTCATTTACTCATACAAGCCAGACTACATGAACATGGATGGAAATGAGACACTGTTGTGTTCTTAAACAGTGATGAATAAGAACTGAGTCAGACCTGATAAATATGTTAATTTTTTAACCAAGTACCAGGTTAATTTGCCACCATTAATGGAAAGTTTGTGCAGGAAGAAGGATTTCTCTCTGTTGGGCTGCTCCCCAGCTAAGGAGACCCGGTCTCTGGCCAGAAGTATTGTACCTTTAATTCCCAATTTCTTAAAGGGTAGTTATTCTAACACTTGGCCACTGTTTCTTGACAGGGCTGGTATCATACAAATATTTCAATTTTCCTTCACTTTTTCCTCTTCTACAAAGTCTTCCCAGCTCCACAATCAGCAAACCAATATGCCTGACAGAAAGATGATAAGGGTCTGCTGTTAACTGCCTTTCATTTTAAGATCCTATTCTTGGGGTGATTGTTTTTGTATTTGTTGGGAGCTTGAAGCATACCCAGGCAGCTACCATTGCTCAGACCATGCCCAAAGCTTTTTGGTCTTTCCAAACTGTTCTCATTCAGGCACTCTAAATGGTTTATAAGGTTTGTTAAAGAAATGTGTTTAAAAAGGAATGCATATGCAAAACTGGAGCGCTGATGGATGCCAGCAGGGAAGGTGGTCCAGAAGGCAATAATAAAAAAAGGGAAAAAGAATAAAAATTAAAAAGGAAGGGCTGCAGGGAAGGTGGAACATGAGGAAATCCAAGTGGGGTAGTGTGTGGAATCTGAAACTGTACGTTCTTCCCACTGGCAGGTTTTTTCCTTAATTTCCCTAAGCTGTTCCTTTTTTCACATTTTTTTTCCCCCTGGCTCATTTGTTTTATGCCAAGAGGCTTATTTGTCTTTCCTGGCTTATTTGTAGTGCATCTGGATTTAGGCATCCTGATAAATCAGTTCCTCTGAAGACTGTGATCTAAAAATGAATGTTGAGTTGGATTTTGAGCTAATTTAAACTGATATACATCTGATGAAGTGAAGTTTAGCCATGTAAAATTCCACTGCCTGAGCAAATGCATAAACAATGAATATTATTCCCCTTCAGTGTGTCTGGAAAAGATACTGTCTGCTCCTTCCAAAAAGATCATTTTACATTTGAGACACGTACCTATAAATGTCTGTATTTTGCAATTTTGAAAATCTAAGCATGGAAATGTTTTATGTTAGGACATTCCACATGCTTCTAGAGATTGTCTTCTACTGAGCACATGATTTTTGAGAAGAGCTAAACCTTTCATTAGTTTTATCTGCCTGAATATATTGGTTTAATTGTGCGTTTTATTTGCTTTATAATATCATGTGTGCTTACTGTGTTCCAGCAGAAAAACATAAGCTGGGGTCAGAGTGCAAGCTCAGGCAACAGTATGAGCAATTTTCAATACCCTGCAGGATTTGGGATTTCATTAGCAATTTTTTGTTTTGTTTTATTATTAAACGCTGAATGAGAGCACCATAGAACTGATTCATCATAGTCACTGTACTTATATGACTGGCTTGGAATTGAAAAAATATATTTTAGTGACAACTTTGCTTCTGATCTTAGGGAAAGCACTGATGGGAATTAGTGAGCTGCTGTGACTTAAAAAAAAATGCACATATTTAGAATTCAAATTTTAATCTTGCTGCCTTTGAAAGCAATACAAAATCAGTAAAAATCTAAAATCATATTCCTTGCTACTTTTTACTTCATTCAGAGGAAGCTTGATTCCCACTAATGCCAAGAACATTGCTCCATGAGAGATGAGCTCTGGTGAATTTTGCTGCAGCAGCTGCAGGAGTGGCTGCCTTGGCTTCCCACCTGCTGCTTTGCTGGAGCTTATTGCCACTCAGGCAACCTTGGGTGTAAAGAGTGTGTCACACCTCAGTTTCCTCATGGAAAGCCTGATTGTCTGCTTACATTCACCTCAGCTGAATTTTTGACTGGGTTTTTGACCGGGTTTGCACTGATGTCTCTGCAGGGGTGGAAGCAAAGGCTTCCTGCTGCATCAGGTGGGAACCTCCTTCAGAAGGACAGATTAGCTGAGGGTGGCAGCTCTTGACTGTACCACAGCAATGCTCGTCTGGCTGACTCAGCTTGTGGTGTACAACAACAGCAATTAGACAAAAAATGATCAGGGACTTCAATGGCAAAATAAACAAAAATATACCTCTGTGGAAATAAGAGAAAGGCAAAATATGTTACAGTCCAAACAAGATGTACATAGTGAGTAAAATGATGTCTTCCTTTTCCAGTATATATTTTCGTTGTCATGTGCACAAGGGCCAAGTGCCACCACACCAGTGGTGCTTAGGCCTTTGGTTATCTTCAAAGATACAAAAATTACACTTGGAATGAAAGTGCAAGAGCACTGTGGCCTCCACTGGATCTACCACCTACCATTAGAGAAATGAGCTGCCAGCAGCTTTCAACATTTGGAGTGGCATCCAGGCATGCCAGCCCTAGCTAACTGTTCTTGCTCTGTAGAACTACTGGAGACATGTTTGGACATCTATCTTCCTAATTAATTACACACCTAAGGCCTGACCAGAAGAAAAGCACATTTGTCCAGCAAACTGCAATCGCTCTGGGAACTGCTGAGCTCCTGCCTTTTTGGTGTGCTGTTGAAAATCAAATTATATAGGCTGAGCAACAGAACTGTAATTAGGGTCAGTGGAAAACTGTGGGTAGGATAATATTGTGCATTCTGCAATTTTTTGTCGTGTTGCTCCATAATATGCCAGAAACCAGCAGTTTTATTGCTTGACAGTGCATTAACACTGTCAGTAAAACATCCTCTGCTTCCTGATGTGGAACTGGCCCTTCTGTGAGCCTGTTTCCAAGGCTGGCCTCAATTTACAATAATTCTCAACTGTGCTCCTCCTGGAGTTGATGGCAAAGCTCTTGTTAACTCCTGTAGGAGCTGGACAGGTCTAGGCAGGGAAAATAGGGATGAATAAGGAAGATGATAGAGCAGAGCTGAGGAGAAAAGAAAGCAGCCTATGGTGTTTGATTATAATCTCTCCAGTTATCACTGTCTCTCATACTGATACCACCAGGAGGCTTTTTTATGGATTAAAATTATGTTATAACTAAAAGTTAATCAGTTCTTATTTTCCTGTTCTCATCACACTCAGAAAATCTCTGCTCTAGGCTACTGCTTCTTCTGCCTCTGGGCTCTTACGCTCCTCCTTTATCTCCTTGGATTTTCTTTTCCTAACCCCTCAGCCTTCCTGCACATCTTTATTCCAGCTGTTTCCAGATCTTGCCTCTTGGGGGGCTCCATTCTCTCCACTTGCACCATTCCAGCTTCCAAAATAATCAGCTGTGGGCAGGCTCACAACTGACTGTGAAGTGTCATTGCTGGCCCTTTCAGCCAGGAGAATACACCTCTTGAGATCATTCTTTCAGGATGTCAGCAAATTCAGGCAAACGTTACAAGACTGATATCATAATTGGAAGGCTGCCTAGGATCAGTTTTTAGAGAAAAAAAATATAAAAAAATATATATTTTAACTCTTGTGACTATAGTGGTGGTCTGAAGATGTAATACAGGTTCGAATAATTATTAAGATAATGCATGATCCAGGCTCAAGCTTCATTCCTTGTGACAGGAGAGGGAAATAAAAATGAAGAAGGAAAAAAAAAAGAGCTAATTGTGGAAAAGAAGCACAGAAACAGAAGAGGTGGAAAGGAAAAAAGCGATGAAGAAATATAGAATGCTTTCAATTTTTGTTGAAAAAGTGTGAAAAAAAAAAAAGAAATGAAAGCCCAAGAAGCAAAGAAAAAATAAAAGGAGGAAGAGTAGGAAGAGCAGAGAGATAAGCTGGGGGTTGGTTGAATTCTGTTTGAGCACTGCAGTGGAAAGTTCCAGCTCTGGAATCACAGTTCAGATTCTTTAGATTGAGAGGTTATCGGTGAAGAGACTGGAGCTCTGACTTAGGGACTACCACTACCCAAACACTGCCCAAGAATAAAAGGCTGAAGTAACTGTGGAGCAGCAGAGGACTTGGAGGAACCTCTGCATGAGGTGTGAGAAATAGACTGGATAAAAGTGGAAGTGCTCAGAGCAGATGAGCAATGGTTGAGCTCCAATTGTTGTATTCCTGCACTTCCTGCTTTCTGAAGGCAGTGACATTACAAGTTCCCTTCACACTACTTTATGTGTGTGCGTGTATATATATACACAAACACATGCATATCGAAGAATTTTTTAGCTTTTTGAGGAAGGAAAGTTGATTTCCTTTCACATGTTACTACATTCAGTTCCATTTGTTTCACTGGAAGAATTCCAGATCCACAGATTGAAGCAGAGGTTCACGGACAACTCTCACCGTGCAGAAGTGTATCATCCTTGTGCAGGCTGTGAGGAGGTTCAGTAAATCTCAGTAGGAAAAAAAGAAAAATATGCAAGTCAGGAAATTTTGGGTTCTATTTCAGATCCTGGGAAGAACCCATCTAGGCACAGTGTCAGCTCTTGACTCCAAAGTGTTCAACTCCTAGTTACTCTAGGTTTTCCTTCTTACACTCCCAATTTAGCCCTTTTAGCCTTACATCTCGTCTCCATCCCTGTTTCTTGGTCTTCTTTCAGCTTCAGGTTTTAGTCCCCACCATTGACATATTCCAGCTGCCAGGAGCTCCTTCTTCTAGTCTTCATCCTAGACTCCCATGCTTCCAAGCTCTATAGTACTCCAGGTACCCCAAATATCTCGTCACAGATAGCAGGAGGCTACTCCCCCTGAATTTCCACCCTGCTGTCGGCCACAGCACACAAGTTTAATCCAAGCCTGCCCATTCTTTACTGAATGACTGAAAAGCAGTTGTCAGAGGTTTGATCAAACGGAGGGGCTTGTGAAAAGAATAGCAAAAGTTGCCTCTGTGATATCAGCATTTGTGATCCGTCCCACCTTCAGGATAAAGATGGGCTAGGATTACTACAGGAAAGGATGTGAATGTTTTGAGGCAAATCAGTATCCTTCTTTTTGGCTTGGATTACTTGGGTTAGATTTATCCCAAAGTATTGAGACGAAGTGGATACCCATCAGTGTTAATTTCAACTGTCATCATTAGTACTTGCTAATGTTGGAATACTGTAATTCAGCAAGAAAACAGTGAATTAAATGGAGAGTGTAAAAACCTCAGCTACAGGAAGCCTCATCTTTATTATCCATAATGTCACAACTTCCTTTAAAAAATAGCTACATCTGCTTTGAAAATTGCAGCTGAAGGCCTCAGTTCACATTAACTCATTTACAGGCTCTCAGACTTCCTAGGATGGGGAAATTATCACCATGAAGGCAGAAATGGAGACACAGAGGCATCTCAGGGTGGATTCAGAGTGCCACAGGGGACAGGAGGGAGAAACAGATCCCACATTATCTTCGATTCCTGTTGTATCCGAAATATAATTCTCTCCCCATGGAGTCAATGGATTCAAGCAATTCACAGTGACTGAGGCATAGTGAGTGCCTTCCAGGTGTGCCAGGAAAGGCAGGAAACAACGAGATGGGCTCGTGCTGTACACCAGAGAGACACAAGCAGTTCTTTTCCCAAAGAAGTTCATTATCTAGGAAGCTGTTTGTTGTTGTATCAGTTATGACAACAGTTAATTCATGACAGGCCCCAACCTACTCAAAAATCCTTATTGCAGGATTACCACTTGAGATATGACGTTAAAAATTAAAGCATGAAAGTTTTTTGCTGACTCCACCATGCCAGCTTATTTATCATTTAGCACATGACCATGGCTGTCACTGATGTACATATGAAGCATGAGAGATTTTTCTCCTCAGATCCTGATGTCCCAAGGCTGTGCATGTGTATATAAACCATATGTAAAAGAGAGGAGCTCTGTTTTCCAAGTGTGAGAAGGAAATTGTTCTACTGTGAGACATACGTCATGCCTTTGCCTTTGTTCCCAAACATGGTAAAGAGCAATAAAGCTGTTTGTGGACTATAATGTGACGTTGAGTAAGCACGCACAGTTCCCACTTTTTTATGCCTTTATGTATATAACAATGTCAGTGTGGGCATCCAAAGAATGAATGGTTATGAAATACTGTGCAGCAGCAATGTATAAAAGGTAAATGACACACAGCAAAGGAATCTCCCTTCAAATCACACTGCACATGAAACCATTTTGGTCTGTGACAACTACACCACTAGATTTTTTCCATGTTTATCTAAAGTAGCTTAGTAAGCATAACATGCATGCCATTCACTAAGTCTGTGCACCAAAATACAGAGTATAATGACCCCAAGCAATGTCTCCAGTGCTCGTAAGCTTGTCAGAAAGGGGGATTGGCTGCTGCTACCTCTGTAAAGTATCTATTTCAGTTAATTTTTGTGAGAGAAGTGACAAAAATAGCTCTCATTCTACTACAGCTATTCAACTATTATTTCAGTGGAATTACACCTGTGTAAATTTCTTAGAGGTAGGAGTCGTGCACATGTTCTGTGAGCTAATGAGACTTCAGAAAAGGTTGTCAAAAATGGCACAAGGCATATCTATTATTTTTGATTCAGAACGAACCCATTTATCTTTTCGCTTTGCTAAAAAGGGCAATTTCAGGGTTTTTCTAGTGACTGAAAGAAAAAAGTAATGTTAGATGCAGGCTTCCTTCTGTCCCATATGTCTTAAGTGTACAAAGCTTTTTTTAGAGAATAGCTTTCTTTCAGGGCAAACCAGTTCTTACTAAAAATAATTCTTATGAGATCAGATAAAATGAGAGGAATGTTGTTGGCAGATCCTGATGCCTTATTTACCAAAAAAAAAAAAAANAATCAGCCTAATCCAGGCCTGTAATACAAGGAGAGAGCTGAAGAACCTTCCCTGTTCCCCAGGGCTGTGGTTGACAGCTCGAGAGCTATTTTGGTGGCTGTGGTCAGAGGATGCAAAGTGCCTGGACTGTTGTCTCCACCAGTCTGCCTCAACCCCTGGGAATGCCCCATGGAGCTGCAAATGGCCACATGCTGGGCTTTGGAAAGGCACAGGGACAAGCTCTGTGCCCAGCTTTGGGCCTGCACACCAAGCACAACAGCTTCTCCTCAGATTGGTCACACCTTCCTAGATATGCATCTGTTTAATGATAAACATTCAGGTCTGGCTGCGACAGAGCCCAAAATACAGCAAGGACTGTCTGTCTACCTGGTGATTCTCCCTCCAGCAGGTCTTGAGATCACACCCAATGTGCAAATAAAACTTGGATGGCTTTTTGGTGTTAATGTGCTCTTGGCTTTGAACTTCACAGTTCTGTTTCCTCTTCCTTCATACCAAGGTCTTCGCTGAAGCGTTTAGTACTGAGCAGTGCCAGAGCCTCACTAATTTCTGGTGTTGTGTATAATTGTCCATCTTTTTAGCCCATTTTTGAGGCAGACAGCAAGCCCCTAAGGCAGGGACTTGCGTCATCTATTAAAAAAAAACCGCTCAGTAATTATTTATGATTCGTTTGTTGCAGCATTTGTGTACATTATTTAATAACAGATATGGACCACTAGTGTTGAGCAGACAAAAAGATTCATGTTGGTAGGCAGGCTGAAAGTGATTTTGCAGACTTCACATGTTGTCAAATACCTACATCAGTGGACAAATTTACTGAACATCTAAATTCAAATCAAGCCAAAGCAAACCAGTTGCCTTTTTGTTGCATAAATATTTGTTCACACAAAGCATTATCAGTTGTCCACAGTTACTTGAACTGCATCAAACAAGCTGACATGGAACTATTTGGCCTGGTTTTACATCTAGCAATCTTTACTCTTTGTTTAAGAGCAAAAACAGAAAGATCTGAGATGGGTTGGGGTCTTATTTTCTTCAAATAAAACATTTCCTTATAAAGAATTCATTGGCTGAATGTGTTAAAAAAGTGTCCCTCAAACAGGTTAATTTTATTTTCAAACTAGAAGAAAAATGCCAGGATCTAGTTGTTCATTTATAATTCAGCACTAAGCTAAAGAAACAAGGGCAGAAAATTCACAGTTGTAAATCATGCTTGCAGCCACAGAACAATATAATGCCGAGCAGCCATTTCAGGTTTTTGGTTGCTTTATACCCTTTCCACATAATGAAGCCTGTTAAATGAATCCTTATGGGCATTGTTCCTGAGGTTTGTGTTTTGTACGTGAAATTCCAGGTATAAGAGTTTAATTTTTGAAGCAAATGGTTTGTATTCTGTAAAAATTAGTTCAAGGTACTCATTCTTGGAAAGGCTTCTTGCTTTCTAGCTATAACAACAGTTTTATCCTTTTAATAAAATGTAAACCCAATGTCTCTGGAAAAAAAAATATTTCAGTGGAATTATTTCTGTCAGAGGGAATAAAGGTGGCAACTGTAAATCCTGCTGTATTTTACTCAGAAGAATTCCTAGATAGGCTATAGCTAAATACAAGGACCAGATCCTCCCTTCTCCTCTATTATGGAAATATCAGAAAAAAATAAACTCTTGCTGTTTCACTTCAGTCTTCAAAGTGAAGCCCTAACAGTGGATAGAATAGAGGTTCTACTCAGTAAATGTGTGTAATTCTAGCCCACTTTTGTTCCTAATGCTTTTTTTTATGAAATTATCACACTGTCTCTTCCCAAAATTTGCTTGTGGATAGTTGTATTATTTTTCTCAGTGAGAAATAATCCAGGTGTCCAATCAACTCAAAGGTTGTACATTCATTATTTCTATTTAAGTCAATTAGAATAGTGCAGATGTCTCTTTTATTTGATGATTTGCTTCCACAGAAAGACTAGAGAATTAATTAAAGTACACAATCTAATTGAATGGAAAATCATAAGATTTTGTTTCTAGGAAACAACTTGTGAGTACAGGGGATCTAAAGTTGTGCATTTATATCTAAGTAGAGAACATACCATCTCAAGCCACTCCACCAAAGTTTGAGTCTGAGGTCAGTTTTTAGACTGTCTAATTTAGTTTCATAATGGAGCTTAAGGTTCCCAACATCCAGAGACCTAAGTGGGGGCGTAGAGGGGGAAACATATGATTTTGGTTTCAGTTAATTTCAGATTTATTTCTGTTTATGAGATCAATTTTCTCTTTCTAAAAGTGTTTCCATTTTGGCAGACTCCTCAAATGAAAGGCTTATTTCAAAATGTTTCCTGTTGAGTAATTGATGCTGCTGCTGCTGAGAGGTAAAGGGAGACATACACAATGCTGAAGGGAACGTATGGTAATGTCATGGCAATGACAGGCATGAAGCCAAAGGCTGCCAGAATCTTTCCTTCCATCCCAGAGGAGCTAAACAGGCAGTGTGGAAGGAGAACATGCTATACGGCACTAGCAGATCCATCCCTCCAGCCTTTTGGGTGCTGCCAGCCAGGTATTCTGAACATGGACTATGATTTCACATGGTCACAGCTTCCAACCCTTCCCTTTTCTTGCACAGGGATTCCCAGTAACCTTTGCATATGGTCTATATTCAATCATTTGTTTCCATTGGGCTAAAGACACCAGAAACCAGCAAAAGAGGATTCTGCATGATGCTCCCATTTGGTCAAAGCCATTGTAAAGCGAAATGGCAGCAAATAATCTGTCTTTTGAGGTGAAAACTCAGCAGTCTTGGCATTTAGATGAAATATGGGAGATCACTGTTCTCAACTAAGCACTCCTTTCTGTCTTCCTCTGCTAATGACCACTCGTCTGCAATTACTCTATAATAGTTTCTATACCCATCAAACTTTTACCCAGTGACACAGCCATAATAATAAATTTAACATTAAGCAAAATTTTTCTTTACATAATAACAGGAGAAGAGACAATGAAGATAAAGTCCTGGATGTTTAAGACAATTTTTTTAACAGGATTGTCTCTGCTGCTACATTTAAGTCCCTTGAATACACTCGGACAAGCCTTTCCCTGGCTCTTACAACCAGCCAGAATTCCTTTGTACAGTTGCTGTAAGAATGCAGTAGCTGGAGAGAAATCATTAAACAAGTGATGTCAGCATCTCAGGAGAGTCTGTCTGCAGAACTTGGTAGGTAAAACCTCAGCTATGGAAAATTCTCAGCTTTTGAGGAAAACCTGTTGTGAAGGATTTAGCAAAGCTACACACAGTGGACTATAGGAAGAGAAACACATTTTTGGCTGCTTAAGAGCCCTCACAGAAATGAGTAAGATGTCTAAAAGTTCTAAGAATTTGAGGGAGAAATGCTTGTGAAACTGAGCAATTCTGTAAATTGAAGCTGGCTTCGCAGAATTCTTAGATGAGGAACAAAAATTCAAGGTAGTCTCTTGTGTGCTTATTTAATGTAATTAATTAATGCATTTTGAACCATTTTTTTGGTGCAAAGGGATCTTAATTATAGCTTAAGATCCAGATGTAACTAATGTAAAAGTTCTTCATGTAAATGAAAAGACCTGCTGTGTTTGAAACTGAAGGGAAGAAGAAATGCCCTGTTGTAAGGTCACAGTTTATGTGTGTCAGAGTCTCAGCTGATTTGTGTTAAAGGTTAACTCACACAGAGAGAACATGCTCAGGTGTTTGTGTAACAGATGAACCAGCACTGCTGTCCTGGGTGAGGATGAAATGCAGTGATAATGAGGGTAACTTGCTTATTTCTGTGACTTAAAAGATCCATTCCAAAAATTGCCTGAAAATGCTGCAAATGAAGAGCCTTGTAGAGAAAGCTCATGGATTTAGCTGTGCTCGAGAAGAACTCCTGTGTCCAAGACCTTCCTGCAGCCTATACCAGGCTGATCTTCCCAAGAAAATCAACAGTTGTGGGCTTTCCTCAGTGATCTGAATGTAAGTGGAGACAAGAGCACCTCTTTCTTAGTTACTAACATATGAATGCCAGCAGAATTTGTTTACTAGGGTGAAATTTCCTACATCTCAGTACAAGTCACAGACCAGGATTCCTAAGCAATGCTTTTAGTCCCATTTTGTTCAGGTTTGAAGGCATCACTTCTTGTGGTGTGCATTGACCTAGCATGGTCTGATTCATGCCTGAAATCCCCCTATAATTCCCTGGGCTAGTTCATCTTCTGAACTTTACCTAACGCCTCTCCCTTCTCAAGCAAAGTCTGCAGCAGCTTCCAGCTTGCTCTGAGTTACCACAAGTGTGTCAACCCAAAAGGGACATTATGAGGCAGGAAACCCTGTGCTCTGGTGGGATAGGAGGCAAGTATTTGCTTTCAGCTGTCCTCTGGACACTCTGTTCCAGATTACCAAGGAGAATGTGAAGTTAATGATGGTTTTTGTCAAATGAATCTTGTAATGTGTCTGTATTAAAACTCCTTTTGAGTTTTCATGATGAAGTTAAGAGATGGAAGGGCAATGCACAGCAACTTTATCAGAATAAGTAATTTGCCTTCTTTGGTTTTAATGCCAAAATTAAACTGAGAAATGCAAAGCTGATTTCTACAATGGCAGACTGACTTTGCTATTATATTTTCTCTGGATTTGGTTTAGCATAATGGTCTATGAAACATGATTATATGGCAATTCCTTTTAAAAAGATACATTCCCAGCCTTTGTAGATCAATGACTTGTTCTTTTCTCAGGACAAATGCTGATGAATTCATACAGGCTTTTATCAATATTTAGCATTATAACCTCACTACCTTCTTGCTAAAGCGCCATTTCTTTTCCTGCTATTGTTCTCAGCCATTACTCCAAAGGAGCACACAAGGATTGCCCTTGCTGCTGGGTTTTAAGAACAGGCTTGCAATCTTGCATAGATTCTCGTTCAGTTGTGCATTTTTCACCATATCTGTCACCTCTTGTGGAAAGAGATGGGCGCCATATCTTCCTAGCATTTTTTATCTGAACATGTTTTTACTAACACATCAGCTTATGTTTGTAAAATCACAGAATCCTAGGAGGGTTTGGGTTGGAAGGGACCTTAAAGACCATCTAGTTCCAACCCCCTGACTTAGGCAGGGACACCTTCCTGCACTGCGGGTTGCTCAAAGGCCCACCTAAACTGAACACTTCCAGGGATGGAGGCCAAGATCCAGGTGTAGAACCTTACACTTGACCTTGCTGAGCTTCATAAGGCTCATGTGGGCCCAAGCCTGTCAAGGTCCCTGTGGCCCTTCCCTCCAGCATGCTGACAGAACCACTCAGCTCAGCTCACCCCAGCAAATGTGCAGAGGGTGCAGCCCATCCACGGTGCCTGTCACTGACAGAGGTGTTAGACAGCATCAGTCCCCATGCTGACCCCGGGGGAGCACCACTCATCACTGCTTTCCTCTTGGACATTGAGCTGCTGACCACAACTCTCTGAGAGTGACCATTATCTCCCACTGCAAACTTCACCAGACTGCCACGATGGATAGTGGCTTAGCCACTGCATCCACTGGTGCCCTCAGGACTCACGGGTGCATCTCATCAGGTTCCATGGATTTGTACACCTTCACATTCCTGAAACGCTCTGGTACCTTACATTGTGTGGTTCTTCATTCCCCCAGTTACTGCCTTTGCCTTCTGTGGCTTGGGTGGTGTGGCTGGAGACCCTGCTGGTGAAAATACAGGCGAAAACATCGTTGAGACCTCACCCTTCTCCATGTCCCGCCTGGGTAACCATGTCTTCCATTTCTGGAGATGGCCCACATTTTCCTTGGTTTTTATTTTATCATCAATGTACCTATGAAAACTTCTTTTGTTCTCCTTAATGTCCCTGGCCAGGTTTAATTCCATCAGAGTTTTTGCTTTCATAATCTGATCCCTGGCTACTATTTTTTCTATGTTCCTCTAGACTACCTGTTCCTGCTTCCAGCCTCTGCAAGCTTCCTTTTTCTGTTTGAGTACGTCCAGGAGCACCTGTAGGGTTTTACTGATAATTTTTTGACTAGACCAACCCTGTCAGATGCTGATAGTTATGGGTGCTACCAGTTTAGGATGATTCTAAACCATGAACAGGTCAGCAATGGAAGGGTTTTATTTCTTTGCAGATATGCCAATACCCTAGTATAGTTGTTTTAATAATAATAATAATAATAATTTAAAACATTGCAAAGCTGGCATTTCCCCTTCACCCACTGGTGTAGTCACAGCAGAATGAATGGATCATTGTTAGAAGTGTAATTTCTCTGCACAAAGCAACCTCTATTCACAACTGGAAGGTTAGAAATGTTCAACCAGTCATGACAATTAAATAAAATGATTGTCTGAGCACCTCTTAGGGTTACAAATCATTCTGTCCCCAGTTGGTGCTACCTGTCCTTTTTTATAAATCCACAGACCTTTTAGGATGACAACTCTAGTGGAAACAGTCTCATGAAATATGATTTCTGTTTCTGTGTTCAGAAGCAAAAGGCAGTTGTTTGTACCTTAAATAAAGATATTAGTTTTGTGCCCAGGACTAGAGACATGGGAGGGAGCTTAGAACAAAACCACAAAATGTTAGTGGAAGCTTTTGAGAAACTGAGCTGTGGGAACAATGAAAAATTTTGTTTAGCGACAGAGAGCAGTTGACATTTTTGGGATAGTTGATATCTGAAGAAGCCTGTGATAAAATTTACAGCTATTTAGAAGAGAAGGGAAACAGGGAAGATGGAATTTATCTAGGCACAGTAAACCTAAGAGAAACAAGGGAAGTTTTACAAAGAAGAACTTCTTACAGTAGAATGTATTCCAGACAGTAGAAGGTTGTTTTTTGAAAACTCTGAAAAAAAAAAAGCCTGGTGGGGAATTTTTATTAGTCTTTTCCTACCTCTACTTATTTACAGTCTGCAGAGGATGAATCATTTCTTATTAACCAGTAAGAAAGCCCAGCATTCAGCAAGGATTTGAATGTAGAGTCTCCAGCAGTATTAATGCGTGGTTTTCTTGGAGAGCAGTCAGTTGACCTTAGTAGCTGAATTCCTGACTGCAGCACACCAGTCAGTGTCAAACACTCAGGATGAGTTGTTTAGAAATAAACCTGTGACACAGGAAATAGGATACGAGGTGGTTCTGTGCTGTCAGAGGGTGGAAGGAGCTGGAGAAAATCCATCACTGTTTATGTGGTTGTATTTGTGACACACGGGAGCTGAACTAACAGAGGAAGAGGAGAATAAATAAATACTCAGCAGAGAGAGTGATTATGGTTAAGATACAGATCCCTAGTCCTGGAAGTGTGACTTAGGCCCAGTTTCAAGGAATTCCTTCTCATTTTATTGAGTATACCTACATTCTGAAATTGTTTCTGACTAGTAATAGTAATAATAATGGCATGTGTTAGCATTGTAATCTCTTAAGAGATAATTTCTTCACATGCCTTTTTATAGAAACATTAATTCTTTTGGCAAAAAAAAAATTGTGATGTTCTTTCTAAAATACTGAGGAAGAATATTTTTGCAACTACTGCTTTGTATATTTTGGGTCTCATGCATGATTTATCACTTACTAAATTTGAAATCCAAATTATGGAACTGGCTATAGCAATTGCCAGAAAGCAGAAACTGCAGTGCTGGAAAAGGACTAAAAAGGTTATCATCTGACTAAGATGCAACCTTTCTTGGAACAATATTTGTATTGTAGGTTACTAACAGCTTTGCAATCCACAGGTGCTCCCTCACAATAGCAGAAGTGTTGTAATTCATCTATAATCGGGACATTATTTTTACTGCAAGTTATTCCGACTTTGCAGTCAATGGAAACTAACCAGCTATAGTAAAAGTGTTGTCATTCATCTATAACTGGGACAGTACTTCCATCGTAAGTTATTCCAACTTTGTAGTGCATGAAAACTTACCAGCAATAGTAAGTGTGTTGTCATTCATCTAAAATAGAAGGGAGGAAAAAGGAGAAAGATGGACGAAATGCAGAACATATTTGCAATGGAGTCTGAGTAAAATAACCCCAGGGCAGTGCAAGGTAACATTAAGTTGGTGAAATTCAGTGCAGGCTTCCAACACCATCTCCTTTGGCATCTGCCTGCCTAATCTCAGACAGGATGAATGAGTGCAGTGCAGTGATCATGCTCTGGTGAAGTCAAACCTCTGCTGGGGTTTTAGAAACTGCTTGCAGAGATCAGTGCATTTTTAGGTAGAGTGCACTCAGCCCCTGATAAGTAATACCTGAGTATTTTAAAGCTGGCTTAGACATGGGAGACTGCAGTATAGACATCCCATACATAGCTCTTCTAGGCAAGAGGCCTGCCCTTTCTTATGTTACAAGAGCACTGTAGGCACTTAAAAATTATTAGTAATAACTAATTAATAATGGCCCAAATCCTTGGCTGTGATTGATGACCTCAGAGAATAACTCATCTAGAGTTGTAAGAAAAGATGGCTCAAAACAACCTTAACCAAATTCTGGGCCAGCTTTGTGCCTGGACTTTGCTCCAGCAAAAGATAAAGCAGCAGAGTACAATTTGTTCTAAGACATTAGCAAGGGAGAGAGAAGGGCATAATGAATACATTTTATTGGTAATGCACAAGAAGAATGCAGAGAGTGGTGGCAAATAAGACTATTAGGGGATAAGAGTATAAAATTAGATGGAAAGGAAGAGATGAGATTGGTCCATTGCACTGGTCCTAAATCAACATTGCATCTCAGAAACCACAAAAGTCAGCAGCTGAGTGGAGGTGAATGAAAGACGAGGGTCAAAACAACAATCATAATTTATCTGAGTGTCAGAAAAACATTTTTACACTAAGTACACAATACATCGATTTACACTTGATAGACAGTACTTACACAAAAAGAGACTTCAACCCTCACTGAATAGCCTGCAGCACAATACAAATTCTTTTCATGGTAAACCTGGGGGTGGAAAGCAATCCCTTTTTATACAAGGAATTTTCATTTTAATATTTGAGCCTACTGGGAATGGCCTGAAAGACATATACCATACTCCCAACTCACATCTACAGAGACTTGTGGTTTGATGTGCTGATGCTGTTTGACAGTGTGGGGGGCACTCTTAGGAACCTTGGTGGAAAGGAGCACAGCAGAAAGCTTCAGCTGCTGTTTCCATCCCTCTTCAGAAGTGCCTGATGCAAGATCTAGGAGTTGTTTACTTGTATAACAAGGAGCAGGGTATGCTGGTAGGAAGACCAAGTTTCACCTTTAGGAGTCAAAGGACTGCATTTGATAGCAAAAGATTTGCTTCCTTTGCTAGTGATGTTGTTTTGCCTTTTTTACAAGAGAATAAAAATATTATTCCTTTCAGAAAAGACATTCTTGGCTATTGTTGTTATCTGCTGAGTCATGACAATAATTGTTTATTTTAGCATTCCTAGAGAATTTTAGAGATCGTTTACTCCTCCTTCCCCAGAAGGCACTTAGGAAAAATTGTGTAATTTCACAAATACAATAAAACTAAGGAGTTTTTAGTTAAAAGCATTTCCTTTAATGGTCTGCTATGCAACACTTCAGCAGTTGGCTGACTCATGGCAACCTGAAATTGAAAATGACTTGGGGTTGAGGAAAAGCAAGAAGAGGACAGGAAGAATTATATTAGCCAGTATACTTTAACTATCTATATAATAGTTGGATCTTCTTTTTGTTCAACTGACCATGACCTCACAGAATTGGTTCAGGCGTCAGCTCTATGCCTGGTCCAGAGCAAAAGATGTATTTATAAATTAGATTAACATAATCACTGATGAGAATAGTATGTACAATTACTTAATTCACTTCTGTTTTGATAATCTTCAACGCTACCAGAAGCACACTGTCAGAGGTATCTTCTTTTAGCCCACCATTTTTGGAAAGCCCTTCACTATCTCTGGAGAGAAAGCTCATGCTTTGTTGTTGCAACTCTCTCACTTCTATTATATAGCAAATTGTGTTTTCTTTCTATACCACTTCTATAGAAAGTAATCCAAACAAGTGAAATAAAATTTTTTCTTACATACTCAAAACCCAGACTCTGAATGTATTAAATGAAAAGAACAATAACCCTCAAAAAGCCAAAGCCACCAGAAAAAAACCCACTTTGCCCTGCTCCAGAAACTTCTTTAACTGTATCTTGCATTATGTTATTTACAGTCATTGAAGAAGGCCAAACTAATCTTGCATTTGAGCTGCTTTCCTAGGACACTGACTTTTGTAAGAACTCAGCTACTTTTTCCTTTCTAAAGAAACAAAGACTGGAAAGTAGGAGATTGTTTCAGAGAAGATGGGGGAAATCTGACTGTGAGAGGAAGGATTACTCTGCTTTTTGAAGCTTTTGGATTCCCTGAATATCTCCAGAACATTAGAACATCATGCATCCTCCTCATGACCCTGTATCAAGGGTGATCCATACTGATGAGATGTGATGGGATCTGCTGGGTTAACTCAGGAGTAGCCTGTCAAGCCCCTTGCATTTGGCTGATGTGAAACAGGAACACATTCTCTTCTGGTGCATGCCTGGGTGAGCCATCTCTGCAGCATTCACAAAGCCTTCATTTGTCAGGTTGTTTGGAGAGGAGGCACACCATACTGCTCAACCTTTGCTTTTGGAAGCATCTGAATTCCAGTCCTCAGTTGCAGCCAAGCAGCAGAAAATGCAAGAGGGAAGAATGTAAAGTGGTTTTGGGGTATTCTGAGCTGCTTGGATGTGGAGGAAGAAGGGCATGAACACAATCCTTGGACACTGATTAGAAGAACCATTACATGTCTCTGCCCCCTAGGTTGTCACGGGCCTCAGGTTATTAGTGTGACACCATCAGCTAAGAAGGCTTTCTGCCACATTGGTTTTGTCACTGCCAGAAGAAGGGAGAGCAGTGGGAGAGGATGCAGAGGGCATTGACACCCATGCTGTGCTGCTGGAGGATTCTATCAGCGACAAAGGTGACAGCAGAGTCACACCAAGTGACTTGGACACAGGACACACCGAGCTACTGCAGCCTGGGAGCACACGGTCCACTACGAGCAGGCAGATTTCTCAATGCATAATTCAGTACCATAAACATGCACAGGACACCAACTCCTTCTTCTGCTAGACAACTTTAATTTCTTGACAATAACCGCACTAAATTGACCTGGAAAGAAAGAGGCATTCAACATTTATAATTTGATTTCTGCCCTATATAATTTTGGCTCCCCTCCTTCTCATGTAGCTGCTAATATGAGTTACTGAAGATTTAGTATTTTGTTACAGATTAATTCAATGGGATTTTTGACTAAGCTAGCGTCCAAAATGACTTTGCACTTGGTGACATCTGCGATGCCAGCATGCAAAATGATTCTTTTGGCATTTTTACAAATTCTGTTGTACCACTGAGTAGGTCTTGAGAAATGCAGCTATGACCCTATCTGATTTGGCTAAGAACACCAAGTAATATAACACAAATGGTGATAATAGTTATTTTGCAGCAGTAACAGCTTCTGGCTATTTTCATTCCCTCTCAGGCAGACCTGGAGCCCAGGCATACTTTCAGTGTTTTTTATATACCTGTCACAGTCAAAATTCTTTTAGGTTTGACTAATAAGACCAGACAGTTGCATCAGGACAGCCACATTATGATCCTGATTTTTTCTGTTATAGAACAACTGGTACCTTTGAACAAAATCCTCCTTCTTCTGGCCGTCTCTGCCATTCCTTCCACTGTTGTACCTGCTGAAGTCCATTAGACATACATCTTAGATGTATCTATATAAATACAGAGATATATTAGATACAGATTTTAACATTTCTGCTTGGCTGCCTTCAAGAGGCTTTTCACTGCCAGAATGGCTTTCTTTCCAAACCTTTTATTTGGAGGATGTTCTGGTGATAGGAAGCCCAGATCTTAGAAAATTTATTATGCCTTAAGAATTGAGGTCTACTGCCAGTCATTAGAGTCCTCAGCATTTGTTGAAAGCAATTAAGATAATTTTATTTACCAGATTCACTTGTGTCCGTTTTTCAGACTCCCTTTACATTGTTGACAAAGGTGCACAATTTTTAATATCACGTCACATTTCTTCTGATTACTCATCTGCATTTTGTGATTGACTTCTACTGCAACATTTTCATTGACATCATCTCTATGCCAGTAAAAACATGTTTTCTTACTAAACTGTTCTTCATTAGCTTCAGTTTCAGAGCCTGTCCTTGTTCCTGAGTTAGTGTTTTCCAACAATTGGCCATTTTTTTTCATTGATTAGTTCATCTCTTAGTGTGCTACTGACACCATTAATTGACAGTGAGTGACTGCCTCACTGATCAAGGAAGAGGTGGTGCCAAATAGCTGAGATCCATGGTAAAATGCTGTTAAATGTATGGAACCTGCATCAGAAATACATATGCATTTTTAAAATTCTTCACTTTTTATATCTAAAAGTCTAGATACTTATCAAGAAGATGCTTGCACATTTGTTTGTCACGTGTATTTTTACTACTAGACCCTAGAAAACAGTGGTATTCATTAGGGAAAAATTAAACTGGAGGTGCAAAAGCACCACGATGGCTTAACGGCATTGGGAATTGCAAAGACACTGGCTCGTCACTTCTTCTAACCGAGACGAAAGAGAACGGGTATTCATTCACTCGCTAGTTGACGGAAAGGAGCCGAACACGAGCTGGGTTAAAGTTTTTTGTACAGTGTGCGGGGTCCGCTGCGGGTACCGAAAGCAGAACTTCAGTCTGCATTTAGGACAGGCGCGGGGCTACCGAAAGATGCAGAAATTACACTCCTGTATTCCTGAAAAAGGCTTAGGCCAGCGGCTCCCGGGGGCACGGAGGGGCCACTGCCCGCAGTGCTGTCGCCTGTCGGTACCTGCCGAGCTTGGGCACAGGGGCTCGGGAGCTGCTTGTTCCCTCCCGCACCGGCACCGCCGCGCCGGGCGAGGATTCCCGGCCGGACAGAGCCCGGTGCAGGCGGCGCGGGGAAGAGTCTGCGGGCGGCTGGAGGTGTTCACACACCGGGCTCCGCCGGCCGGGCCCATCCCGCCCCTCCGCTCCGGGACGACTCCCGAGGCCGCCGGGGAAGAAGCTGCC
>VZTB01004761.1:1709486-1830184 GCA_013397245.1 Thryothorus ludovicianus
TTTTCTGCCTCCCCTGCCCGTCCCCCCCCTTCCCCCCGCCATCCTCCCCCCAGCTCGCTTTTAGCGCCTGTTCTGTGTCCATAATCTCCTTTCTGGATTGATGCAGGACCCGGTGAGAAATGCGGCTCGGTGGCCGAGCGCTGGTCTGGCTGCTCGGGGACGCCGTGCTCCCTGTAGGCCTGCCCCTCACTCAGACAGCTGGGGAAGCGAGTTACTCATGCCTTCCTCTTTTTTTCGCCTGGAAGTTATTGTCTGCCTTGCTGTTGGATATGAACCTTCTTTGTCTTAAAGACGCGACTGGAAGTCGTGAGGTCCTTTGGAGCAGAGGTCCGGCAACATTTGCGTGATCAAAGTCGGCAAATACCTCTGCTGCATGAAACCGATGAGCCATTAGAATTCCCTGTAAATTACAGGAAAATCCTAATAAAATTTTTTGTCCCCTCTTTCAATGCATCTTCAATGGAAAGGGTAGTGTTGCAGCGGGAAGCATGGGAACAATCTCCCTGCTGTTTTGTTTAGAATTGTGTTCCTGTATTTCTCTCTAGTTTTCTTTGTTAACTGTAGGTATTTATGTCCTACGTTATTTTAAGCTTTGTTTTGTCTTGTGATAATTTATTTTCAGTTATTCATGTTGCTCATGTAGAAGTCAGACGCCCTGCAAATGAAAAGTTACAGCTTGGAAAACCTACAGTTTTGTATCCAGATTCTTTAAGCAGAGGTGTTCTTTTTAATTATCTTGACAGCCTTTAGCACAATGAGTGCTGCTAATCGAGCAAGACTTGGCATAAATACCTTGGGAAGCCCCGTGTAAGTTTGGGTTTCGTGCTGGCAAAAAGTGCTTGAATTGTGCGGGTGATGCTGAGTGAAGTGAGCTACAGCAGCAAGGCTGCTCACTGTTCACTGATGTACCTGGATGTGTGCTAGGTCTTGTGCCAGCTTGGAGGGAGCACGAGTATTTCTCTTAACCAGCACAACAGGAAAGTGTCTGGGTTGAACCTACCCTTAGGTTGCCTATTTAGATGTTTGAATAGTTGACTTGCAGCAGTGAGTAAATGTAGGTAAATGAATATATTACTAACCTTGAAGCTTTCTACCTGCTCGTGCCTGCGGAGCATCAACCTGGTAAGGGGGAGATGCAGTTGTGATTTGGAAGGTGGCTCTGATGAGTGGTCATGGGGTGTTTCAAAGGAAATTGACTTCCAGAACGCTTGGTTCCAGCCCTCTGGAAAAAAAGAAATAAACTGTACCAATTAAAGTACACAGGCTAAAAAAATGATGTGGTTAAAGAAATATTTTCTCTCTATAGAGGCACTATTAAATTCACTCAGTTTTGTTTAATTGGTCCGACTCCAGTACAATGGCAAGCTTTCGCTGCACGCTCTCTCTTTGGACTTGTTTAGACTATGGTTGATGGTATATTTCTGAAACATGTTTGAACAGTATCTTCATGCTGTATTTTGTTCAGGCAATGACTTTTAATGTGCATTTTCTGGTCAAGGCAAAGTCTGATGGGTGAGGAGTGACAGGGTAGATGGGACAAGCGACCAGCATTTCGTATACAGCCCCTCTGTTTGCAGGTGTTGTTAAATCTTAGCAGTTTATACTAAAAATATACTTTTGGGCACAATATTGATGGCCTTGTGGAATGAGCAAACTGCATTCAATCATTGCTGTTGGGCAGGTAAGTATGCATTCAGTGCTCCAAAGAATAAAAAAATAAATAAATGAACTGGGGTGTGTGGGGGGAAAGCACCCTCACTTTCTTTCTTATGCTTTGTCTGTTCTTTAGTCATCATGAGCATGGACTAATTCTGATGATTTTATGTTAAGATCTTGCATCTTGTCTGGGTGATTAGCTGGTCAGTTACCAAAGAGCAAACTGGTTCTCCTTCTGTCAAATAATGCTAAACATCTTTGTGAAGAGCATCTTTGATTGTTAAAATAATCAGCAATTCTGTAAGACACGAACACTGACACTACACAAGAGCTAATTCTTGCAGAAGTCTGCTTTGTATTCAAATTGAAATGGTATGCTATTTGAATAACATCTGTTAGGGGTTTTAGGTTGCAGAGAAACTCTGAATATTAAATATCCCAGTTAAATGGTCTAGCCTAAGTATGAGGTTACTTGGTTCAGGAGCCAGCTTGAATAGGGCTGTGTGTGTCTCCTGCCCTAGGTAAACAGCTGATTCCCACGAACACCTGTTGCTCTCTTTGCACTCTTAGCTGACTGAAGTGCTGCCCCTAATGCAGTTTCCTGAAAGCACTTGTATCATAATAGCTATCCAGGAATGGGCATATTCAGGGAGGTTTCCATTCACCAGCTGACTGGAACGTGGCAGGGGGAAGAGGTGCTGAAGATGTAGGTAACAGCAGAGTTTGGTGCCCCTGTTCTAGTACTAGCACGACTTCCCATCGTATTTGTACAAGAAGAACGTGTGTGAACAGACTTTTATTGTAGCATATGTTGAAGTCTCTATTACGGGAGCTGGTAAACACAACTCTGCTGCTAGAGCTGGGATTCTGCTGTGAAGGTTAACTGAATTATCTTCATTTTTTTATTTTTTTTTTTGTATCAGGCTCATTTTGAGTGTTAACTCCAATAAAAATAAATGAGTTTTACAAGATGCCAACTTCTTAAAAATCAAACTGTACAGCCTTCTCTTGAGATTACTACATCCATTTCTTTGTGTGGGAAAGAATTGTTTTTCATTAGTGTGCTGGTCAGAGAGCAGAATGCTTGGTAGGGTTTCATTACCCAAGTTCCCAAGAACTGGGAAAGAAACAGTATTTTTAAGAAATTTTAAATCTGAGTATTTCCAGAGACCGGTATAATTTGTGTTTATGATGGGCTAGTATGCATATCAGATATTTGTGAATTTCATTCCATGTTTAGATAGGGCAAACAGCTAAATTATAAGATTTTTGCCTTTTCTGAAAAGTCATGTGGTATTCTTGATTGTGTTTTCATGCTAAAAAGGTAGCTAGATTTGTGGTTTCTGAGCCACACTGAAATTTCTATTTACTTACAATAAGCAGCTTTCCTGCTCATATATGTTGCTACAGAATGCACTTCAGGTTATTATTTAAAAAGTCAGCATATTTTATGCCTGGGTTGGTAAACCTTCATTATATTTTAAGTGTTGTGCTAAGGAAACTAATACCATAGTCACTGTTTGAAAGCCCACAGCAGAAGTAACAAAAGGTGCACCTTCATCAGGACTAGGAATTCTTGGAGGTGCCCACACGCGTTTCCTGGAGTTTCCAGGAAAGTTGGTATACAAGAGCATTATTAGTGACAATAGTGCAGTTCAGTCTGCTGCAATAACTGCAGTTATTTAAGGTGGTGAAATAGCACAGCAGCAAGGCCATCAATTTGATGGTGACATTAAGTTATTGTTGGATACGTAAGGTAACTCTTTGGAATTGTGCATTTAGTTTTAATACTTGCCCGAGTGGTGTATTTGAAATAGGAAGCTTAATTTAGTTGAGAAATATTTGACAAAATGTTGGAAGTACAAGCAGGCAGTTAAATTAGACTGGATATGCATAACTGCAAGCAATACAGTTCCTAAAATTGCTTGTATCTCAAGAGAAAATTGGTGGTGTGGGCAGGTTTTTTTTTTTCAGGTGGATACAAGAATTCAGGTTACTTTCCTTGTTCTTAAGTAAACTAACAGATGGACTGAGTCATCTGTCTGATAGAAGTGTGGTCTTTAGCTTGCACTTTATTTGTGACAGTTGCAAGTAATTTTTGGACAGGCTGTTTCTGCCCACCTGATACGGGATCTGACAGCTGTTTTGCCCGCAAGGCCTCTGGATAGTTTAGTGAATTATTTTGATAGTAAAAGTAGAAATCTTTAAAAAATTACCATGTGAATGGAGAGTGCAGGAAAGAGAATACAGTTTTTTTAGACAAAGCTATTTATGACCATCTTAGCAATTATGTTGTCAGCCTCTAAAAATTAGAAACAGTCTGGGAGTGTGTGTAATTCAGGAATGCTCTCTGGAAGGGCATGAACATGTTTTTTCTTGACTCTGATTCAGGGTTTCATGTTTGCTGTTGGAGGTCAGAAAACACGAGCGAGTTAGTTGGCGTCCTGCTTCAGGCCACTGTAGCCTAAAAGCCTTTTTCCTCCACTTCCATAAAAAGCAGAAACATTTTTCTCCCAGCACCTGTTTCGGTGGATGCTTTGCCCTAAGTGACGTCTCTCGGCGCTGCCTTAGGCATGTGATTGGAAATACTTTGTAATGAGTGCTGCTTCTTACCATGCCAGGGCAGCTGATGTGGAACTATTATAGAAGTAGGTTATTGAACCACTGGATAGAGTCATTTGCTTTCATTACTAGAGAGAGCAAATGTATTTTGTGATACAGATATTATTCCTTTCTTTGCTTTGACCTTTCATGTAGAATTGCTTTTGACAGTTCATGCCTGCTTCCACTCAGTAGTGGAGAAATACATGTGCCAGCTCTTTAAACATCCAGGCATGTTTAGATTTTAAGAGTGCTGTAGTGGTGAGAGAGAGAGAGCAGAAGATATGCGCTTTTTGTGTTCAATTAAAAAAAATTTGACTTCTAGTAGTAGCTCAAATTAAATGTAGCAGAGACTGAAGTCACATCAGCCTTGCTGAACTATCAGATGTGATATTTGTTGGTGCCTACCTCACTCTCCACCCCACCTTGTCCTGCCGGTCCTTGGGAATTCAATACCACTACTTTGTGTTCTTGGGCTGTTAAAATCTCCCTTGGGATTCATGTGGGAATGAAGCTGCTTTTGTATCTGCCTGTATTTAAACCTGCCAGGTGAGGAGGCACTGCTGTGTCCCTGCTGTGCCTCTCCTGTGCCTCTCCTGCCCTAACTTCCCACGGGTTCTCACAAACCTGGGAAAGAACATGGTTTGTATGGAGCTTTTTTGGTTGAATAATATACAAAAACTTTTCCACCTTTTAGAAATAGCTGCACCACTTTATTTTAACTTTCAAATTTTCTAACATGAGAAAGAAAAATGTATATCTAAGTAACTGAGTCTGGTTTGAAAATGCTCCATATCAATACTGGTTGTAGAGGAAAACGTTGAATTTTCCTTCAAATACTCCTAATAAATTGTTCTCCTAATTGCTAAACCTCTCCCCTGCTATCATGTATTACAAGTCTCCTTCACTGTAGCTATTTCATGACTAATGTTAAAAATGTTCCAGGAGAGCATGTGAATGTTGTGCTTACTAGCCTCTGATGGTGTTATGTGGTGTTGTGTGCTGCTCCTAATGTTATGGTTCTGTAGGCACTTATGGGAGGCTTATGGAACTGCTGCTGGGGAGGTGATGTGACATCTTTTTGGGTCTCCTGCCCAAATGCTGGTGACAGCCTGGTGGAGAAAACAGGACTGTTCAGTGGGATGTGAGATGATGTGTCAGTCCGCTTGGGATTAGTCTTTCCAGTTGAACTGCTTGCAATAAGCACATGTTTTGGGAATCAATGCACAAGTTAATGTGAGGAATTGAAGTACAACTCCAGTCTTTGTGAATAATCTTTAGGCGAGGCTCATTAAAAGAAAACACTGTCCATATTCACGCAAAAAAAAATAATCTGCTCTTAGTTTCACATATTGAAAATTCTCCAGGCAAAGTTGTTTTATGTAGAAGAAAAATAGTAAAAACTATTTCAGTTTAGTCCAAAACTGACCTGCTTCTTTGTTAAGTGTATAGGTTGGTGTTGTGGATTTTTTCTTTTTCTTTTTTTTNTAATTATAGTGAAGGTGCTGACACCAGGTGAAGTATGGGAGAAAGAAGTGGAAACTGATTGCACTCCAGAGGATGATACAAAAATGCTACTTTGCCGGACTGGTGTGCTGCCAGAAATAGCTCTAAACTTCTAGTTTGCAGCACAAATGCAGTTGGCAGGGTTTTGTTTGAAATTATTCTTTCATTGTCTTTTCTTCACAAATTTGAAATTCCTGTTTCCTGAACTGGATTACAAAGTAACCTATACTTACTGCAAATTCCATATAGAAGGTGAGGCAAGGTTGTTGTTTGCTGTAGTGTACTTGCCACCTAGTTCAAAACAGAAGAACTTTTAAAACCTGGAATTAAGCAAAATGGTATAAGAGCAAGAGTAATCATTGGTGTAGCTAAAACCTATATCATGCATTAGTTGCAGTTTTATAGCAAGTAAAGAAATATTTAAATTTTCTTTTTAGAGGAAGTCAGTTTCTATGTACATCCTTAAAGCTATTTCCTAAAGTGTAGTTTAGTGCCTAAAATTTTTTTTTAAGCCACTGACTGCTGTCAGTTTATTGCAGATTACCATACAGTGAAAGCAGCTTTTAAACTGAAATGCTTTGAAGGGCTTGTAGTTAGTGTTTTATTGTGGTCCCATCTAGCTCCTGCTGAACTCTTTTCTATTTCAGTTGTGTAGACCAGTATGTCTTCCTACATGGTCATGTCTGCTAGAAGTTGATATTTTGTGGAGATTTCCATTGGAGTTGCATTTTTTTCCTATCATATGGGATTGAATGGCAGTACTAAATGGAAATATTATTTAAGATTCTCTTGTAGTTCATGTGTTTCCAACAAAGCTTTTGGTACTGCTGCATTAGTGGTATTTTTACTGGCATTGGTGGAAAGAGGTGGTTAGTAGTTTTAGGTTCCTTTCAGCTTTCTGGTTGGCTTTGCAAATGTGACTTAAGCATATGCTCTGAGTAAATCTGTGCATGGAACCTGGTAGTATTGCTGCCTAAAATCACTAATTCTTCAAATCACTTATGTTGAATGTGTGGCTTTTTTCAGGTTCCGAGCTTCCAGCTCCAGACGAGTGAGAATTTTCCTCTTCTATCTAATGTATGTTGTTCATGTCAAAGATGCATTACAATGAATGCTATACACTGCTACTTGTTTTGAAAACTTGTTTTCTCCCTAGATTTTCCTGTTCTATAAAAATATAATTGCTCTTTTGTTTTCTTTTAAAAGCTTGGAGTCTTCTATAAACAGTGCACAGTGATGTGTACACCTTTTATTATATCCCCCGTGTTGAACTCTTGTGGGTATTTGAGGAAAGTGTATGATCCTTTTGGCAAGCCTTAGGCCCTTAAACAATGCTGACTCTTCTATATAAGAGTACCTGGTCTAAGTTTAATGAAACAGGTGCTTTTTTTAACTTTATGGATTTGTACTTAAAATTGTATGCAATGAAGCTTTCCTAGAAAGCTTGGATTGTGTTCTTGAACGCATTTGCAGAGCCCATTTTTAGAAATCTGCAATTGGCTACTGTGTATGATGGTAAATGGACTTTACAACTTCAGAATAAACATAGTTACCTATTGTCTGAAATAGATGATATGACCAGACTGACAAAACAGTGAAACCTATTCCAAATGAGCCTAATTTTGGCAGAAATAATGAATCAAAATAGTGAATGACAGCACAAAAAGTGACCAATATTGAAGTTTAACATTTGTGTATGTAGGTCTGATCACTGAACGTGCTACTTTAGAACGGGTATGGTTTGGTTTTGATTATGTACTGCTCTAGTAGAAATACTGATTTTTTTTTTTTCAATTATGTTTAGAGGTACTTTTTTTCCTAGTTCAGAATACTTCTGCTTTGATAGAAATCTCTGAATATGGTCAGAGATTATATTGTATTTTAATTAATTGTCATACACCGATGTATTTAGTTGATTCACATTAGTGTGAGTGGAACAGGAGGATGGTGCAGGAAATGTCTGATGTATGTATATGAAATAAGCATGTTTGGAACACAGGTCTGCCTTCCTAGTCAGGTATGAACCATCTGGTCTGAAGCTGAATCTGGAGACAGTAGATCTGTCTCTAGATTTTAGCAGTCAATGCTTTTTTCCCTCGGTTAGAGCCTGCTGTTTGAGGGCTGAGGGAAGACATGAAAGACCTTTCCAGCTCAGTGTTGTTCTGACTAACAGAAGGCTGAGGAGAGAGGTCCATTTTGGAAAACTAGCAGGGAACCTGTGTCTAATCATGAGCAGGAGGACGGGGAGATGAATGATTAGAACGCTTGAGTAGTGAGTGTTTGAACTTAAGCACAAGTTGGATGCAGTAGTTCACCTGCTTTTTTAGTGTTCTGTGTTTTGGAGAGTAATTGAGAATGAGGTTTTGTACCATTTCAATGATTTCCTTGGGTTTTTAGTTACTGAGTGGAAAAGCAGTAGTGGCTTTTGGATGAAAATTTTTACTTTGAGATTGAGGAAGAAGACTGCAGCAGTAAACACATGAAGGAAGTCAGTCAAATATATTTTGCATCTCTAAGATCTCATGCTGCAGTCTGAAGGATTGTGGTGGTACCATTGTTCTAGGTTCCACAGTGTGGTGTGATGAGTCCAGTAGCCTTTAGTTTGGTGATCAGCTCTGTTAACTGCATCATATATGAATTATCCTCAGAATGATTACTGCTGCACTTTACATCTGACCTTGCATCTAAGCTGTGAGGTGAAGAAATCTGGACTGCTGTGCTCAGGGACTTGATTTTGTATTCTGGAGGTATCTTAGAGTAGTCTGTTCATAAAGTTTGGAGGAATAGGGTGGCTTCAGCTTCTTCTTTGGTGTACTATAAGGGTGACTTTGAAACCAAAGGGTATTCCTTTTATTTTGTGTACCTTTCTCAGTCACTGATAGAGCAGGTCTATGTTCCTGTAATTGTCACTGTTTCCAACAATAGCTAAATCCACAAATGGGTGACAATAAGACAAACACAAAGGTTGCCTTGCAGGTTATGAATACTGTTGCTGTAGCTGTGTTGCTCTAAGCTTATAAACATGACAAATGTTTTAGAAGGAGAGGCAATATCTTTTATTAGATCACCTGCTGCAGTGGTGGGGAACAGGACACAGGCAATTTCACAAATCCAAAGGCTGAGTTCCTCAGAAAGTTGCTCAATTCTTCAGAAACACCATGTGGAGATTTTGTACTGTGTGATATTCTTGCAGGCACGTTTCAGATACAAGTAAATGTTAATGTGTGGTTTATTTTTTTTTATAGGTAACTCACAGTTTTGATGTCTGACCTTGTAGCAATATTTGGTATAATTCTTATTTCAGAGATTAAGGAATTGGATACTTGAAAACAGGTTAGCAACTGTAGGATCTATTTAAATTACTATTTCTTTTTGTAGTACTCTACAGAGATGATGTCTGCATGAAGGAAGTGGAGATTGCATTGCACAGAGCAATGTCAAAGTAAACCTGTGAAAATACTTTCCAAATGTTACTGTTTCCGTGTAAAGCATGAAGATATATTTTCCTTTGAAGCATCTGACTCCTGGAAATCACTGGGGGAAAAGGATGCTTGGAATGCCTTTTTATAAAGAGCTCATCCCTGTTATTTTTGTGAAGACATGGTCTTGGTCACTAGTATGACTTTTGTATAGTAAATCTGTAAGATGCAGATAGAAGTGGATTGCATTGCAAGGGTTGCATCTTTAGACATGACTAATGCTTAATAACACTTAATAGTAGGATTATTTTTCCCTCTTGAAATCCCGTTACCAGAGGATGGAGGAGTGTACTGTTAAGCCAGTTCTGAGTACCCTGGATATCTTGCCTTGAGTTTCCACGCCTCCTTTTCTTAGGGCAGATGGATGCAAAGCAAGCAGCCTCACCTCTTGCAGCGCTCCCTGCCTCAACAATAAAAAGAAAACCTTGACATGAAGACTGTTCATCTAACTGTGGGGAATGCTTGCAGGTTTGGTGATTTGTGTAGTACCAGTCTCAGCATTCAACAGATTTTGAATCCATATATTTGAAATATCACATTTTTTCCTCCTGAATTGAACTAACCTCCTGGTCCTTGAGTATGTCTTTGCTTGGGGTGGGTGTAGGGAGTAGATTCACCCCAAAGCCCACTCATCAGGTATTTTGGTTGTAATTCTCAGTGAGCTTGCCCTGGTCTTGTCTGGGAATGGGGAGGGTGTTTAAGAAAAAACTAGCAAAGAGATAAAAACCAGAGAGAGGATTCTCTCCAGTTTGCTGGTGCATATTTTTATATGACTTATGATGTATCAATGTATCAATTTCCCAACCACTTGAGTGATTGTAATTTTCTTGCTCTTTTGGGAACATGGAGAGATCTTATGCAATTCATACTGTCTTACAAAAAACTTTCCCATGAAGAGGCACAGAGTTTAGGTGTACATAAATTATTAGAAATCTGAAGATAAACTGATTTTAAATTCAAAGTAGTTTGGGTAGGTGCTCATTTTTAATATTTTGTGAGACAAAACCAGCCCCCCAAACAAAACAAAGGAAAACCATTTAGAAAGAAAACCATAGGCTTTTCTTTCAGAATTCGAGTGCCTTTTGTTTTATATAGTATGACAGAAATATTGTGAAATGACAAAAGCATTTCACGCTTAAGAATGGAAGTTTTGTGCATCCAAGAACTTTTTCTTGGTCATTACTATGGAATTAAAATGTTGCTGGCCATTTGCACTGCAGCAGGGAATTTTCTCTTGGCAGCCTCTTAAATGCACAGAATCATCTTAAAGTAGAGCAGAGTAAATGCTGGAGATACCATCTTTGGTGGACTGGTGACAAAGGTAATGTTTATGCTGCGGATGTTCTGTTTCTCAGGAAGACTGGGGTTAATTGTTGCTTGGCAAGTGAAAAAAAAAAAAGTTCCATATTGTTTTTCTGCAGTAGATTCCTGTTGCTATGCAACAAACAGAATGTCACTTAGTACAGGATATATTAAATTGGTATTCCCGGCACATATCCGTGCCCGTTCATTTTATACTTCAGCAGGAGGGTATGGTTCTGGCTTCCTGTAGCACTGGAGTCTGAGGGATGGCTTGGAGCTGCTATTCTGGAGCCGCGGTGACGTCAGTGCACTCGCAGAGCCTCTCTTTGTTTTCGCGTGGATGGGACACCTGTGCAGCACAAGCAGCCTTCCAACCAGGCAGAAAGGGGTGGTGGCTCTCTCCCCCGAGGTGGGGTGGCATTGCCAAGCAACGTGCTAATGCTTCAAAAGGGAGAAATTTGGTATAGGGGAAAAATACGAGGCTGTGAATTGTGAAAACCTTTGTTACGTGATGGAGAGAAAGTTAACGCAGATGACAGCGTCTGAATCTTTAAACCAAAATATCTGGTTAATTTTTAGTTATTAGATTTAATGTTAATATTTGAATGTGTTCATACCTCCTCTGCCTTTTCCCATTCCCCCCAGTGCTAAATCCACCCAGTCTCAGCATCTAAATTCTCTACATTTGCTCTCTATGGATTCTGGAATAAATGTTTAGAGCGTGTTTGGGAAAATTTCTCTCTGTGGCCCTGGAACCAATAATTAAGTAATGGACAAATGACAGCATCTGGTAAGGCATTATTTTACAATCTAGTTAGTCTTCTGTAGTGGAAAACAAGGCAAAAGTAATATTTGGAAACTAGAGGATGTTAATTTGATCTTTGCTTCAAAATCTGTCAAGCAATATAGATGTCTGAAATACAGAAACTGGAAGGCTGAGGATTTGTAATACTGTGGTTTTGTAACGTATGCATTATGTCTCAGGTGACAGGATGTTTATGCTATGTAATAATCCATCTTATTTTAGTCAGTTTTCTGAATTTTTGTGTGGGTTTTGAAAGACAATTCACGAAATCTAAGCTGAAATTAAGGTAGATAGTTAAATTAGCAGGTCAAATACTGTCACTTTCTTGTTCTTAGAACTGTCTAACATTGTTAAATCTGAAGCAGATTTGAAAGTAGCTTTTTTAAAAAAAATTATTGTTATTATAATATTTTATGCTACTATTTTTATACTACCTTTTTTTTAAAAAATACTATAGTAAATGTACTTAAGTATGGCTTCTTAATAAAGCAGAAACCAAAAGAAAGAGATGAAGCAAAGCTAGGAAAATATTTAGAACACCTCTCAGTACTGTTCTCTTCTTTTGCCAAAGGGGTGTCTCTAATCTATAAAGCATCATTGAGCAAGCAGCCTTTAGTAACACAAATGCCTTTCTCGTAGTCTGATGCTTAATTCAGACCTCAGTGCTAGAGCTGTGTGCCTGTTCTCCAGCAGGCCAAATAAAAAATGCTTGTGCACACAAAGAGAACTTGATGCAACCTAAAAAATTCTTACAGTATTTGGTGATATCAAACCTGAGCTCTGTCACAGAAATGATTTAAATACATGGACGGGAATGCTTGGGGGCTTTGGGCTTTCTGCTTTTTGTTTCGGGAAGAGGGATCTCTGCTTCTGTTGCACAACTGTTTGGTGAGAATGAGAAAACTGCTTGTGACATTCAGTGCTATGATGGCTTGGTTTAGTTCTATCTTTTGGCACAGGAAACAGAAGGAATTTGTAAAAATGTCTTCACTTCTTGAGAAGGGAGGCAGAACGTAATTTAATTGTGAAGATAGCATTTTCATCTGTAACTAATGAAATGAACTTATTTTAGTGTGTAGATGGAGAAGTTTTAGAATATGCCCAGGAAACTGGAGCTGTATTGGAGTTTTAAGTAGTGTGCTGGTAGGCTGCTTAGGTAAATCTCAAAGGAACTCAGAGGAGAAAGTGGATGTTCTGGAAACACTTTGGTTGTAAAACAAAGAAAAATTTAAAACTTAAGTTCAAGTGCTTTGCTGCCATAAATAGGGCTGTTTTAAAACAGTCAGCTTTTCATATCCATCATCTTTCCCCCCAGATTGAAATTTAGTTGGGGCAAGTCTTGTAGGTTTGATCCCAGTGGCCCAAAGTTCTGTTTGGCTGTTGAAAAGAAATCAAAACAATCCTTGTGTATATGTGAGCAGAGACACTACCCTTCTAGTTCTTGGTCATTAATTAATACCTGTATGCATACACCAAGTGCAGATGTATATCAAAAAGTATGTTGGAGCATGTGAATGATTTTATGCTATTTGTTCTTCCCCTGCATTAGAGCCTGGATTCTGGTTTTCAGATTGAAGTAGATGATGCTTTGAAACCTGCTTTTTTTGTTGTTTGGTTTGGTTTGTCTTTCTCTGTTGCAGAGGCTGGAAAGTCTCTGATGAATGTGGTAGAGAATTCCTTGAAGATAAGGTGATTTCATGGACTCAGTTCAGTGTTTTCTGCAAGCACTGACTGCTTCTTAATTTTCAAAGAATTTCTGTCCTTTGGTGCTGGTTGAGAGTTGTCAGGGGTGTTCATTAGCTGTGTCCTGGCTTGTTTTCTTACTGACTAACCTAAGACTATGGGCTTGATCTGTCAAAACATTAAGTTATTCAGCATCTACCTTAGTCCTTCAAAGCAGAGAGAATTGTAGATGGCCATTGAAGACAAAGGCCCCTGGATCATCTTGGATTAAATGAGCAACATCAGAAGACTGGGTGCACCAGCTGTGCTTCAGCTCTCCCATGGAGGAAGCAACTTCCCATCTGCTTCTTCTTTACTTTCCAACTTTTGCTAATTTCCTAAAAAGAAGCTGTGCTCAAGTTTGAAGCTCTCAAATGCTATATTTTATGGCACTGTGCTTAAACTGTGAATAACTTCTGAATTTGGTATTCAGAACAAGTTTTGATTAATGTGCAAAAAACGTCACTACACATTGAATAATGAAGAAACCTACTAGCTGTTCGTTTACTCCTCAGTTCATCTATCCAAAGTCAGAGGCAGTCTGAGAAAAAAGGTGGGAGGGGTGAGAGGAGTAAGTATGTAACTAAGACTTTTTAATGGTTTTACAACTGCAAGTCACTCCTTCCTTCATGTATAAGCAACCAGAACTTTAAGGAGTTCTTAATTCGTGTACCTTTTTTTAAACTTTGGAGTTTATTTTTTAATGAGAATACAGTGTAATTTTTCATGTTCTTTAAAAATCCAAGTAATAGGCCAAATTTAATGTGCCATGATGTTTGAAAGACATGTAGATTTGGAACAGCAGATTGTCAGCTGCATGTGCTCCCAAAAATCACTGTAACTCTGGATAGTTCTTGCCCTGTTAGTAGAGCATGCAGATGGAGGAGACTGTGATCACAGCAAAGTGTGCTTGCCAGGGAGGAACACAAACTCCAGGGATCTGTGGTCTCCTTGTACTTGCTTAATCAGAATTGCCAATTAACATCCATCAATAGTTATCCATCAGCTTTTAAGACAGGACTGGAACACTTTGTTTCTTGTCCTAGTGCTTTGTGATCTCTCCTTTACCATACAACTAAAAGATGAGAAATACTCACCTGACTTGGACAGTCCACTTCAGTGACTCCTTTTAGATAATTGGAACTGCATCTGGTCTACAGTAAATGATGAGATGGGTCACTTTTGTGAGTTTTGGCTGCATGGCAGACATAGGCCTGGTTATTAAGGAAGGAGGCATTCCTTAAGGAAGGAGGCATTCCTAATGGTACCCTCTGAGCAACAAGGAACAGCTTTTCAAAATAACTGTACGCGTTTTCTGCCTAAACCTTTGGAGGCTCCAGAGAAAAATGATGCCAGAGACCATCCAGGCAGACAGATTTTTCCTGCAGAGTCTGGTCTGTGGGTTGCAGTTTGGGCACCTCATTTAAATGTATCTTTGATCTGAGATGGTATTACCTCTATTGTGAAACTTTTTCCCATTCTGACTTATCCTTGGTGGTTCTATCTCACTACATTATTTAAATCTTCCTTCTGTATATTAAGGCTTCTCTACTCACTAACTGTGGACAGTGCATATCAGCTTATTCTCTCTGAAGCTACCTCTAGAGTATGTGAGGCTTTGTCTTTCTCCTGAGTCTTTTCAAGGTTGAGCTCACCTATTTCATTAATCTCTTATTGTGGTCTGTTTTTAAGTCCTCCTGCCAGCTGATCCTCATCATTTGGAAACGAAGGCTGATTGTTGTCCAGTCTGTCAGGTACTGATTTGCATCTGTTCATTGGAATGTTTCTAAATGTGGTCCTGAACTTGTTTTTTCTGTCACTCTTCCAGTATGCCAATATTAGTCAGAACTCTTACCCTTCTGGCATCTTCTTCTGGGCTCTTGTCCTCTCTGGTAGCAGGAATACTCTTCCATCTCTATATGGTTCTACTGCAGCACAGGCATTGCAAAGCTACTCTTGATATATTTTCTCTGAGTGTAGCATGGTGTCTGAATAAGGTTTTCAAATTTCTTTTCTGCTCTCCTTAGAGTAATATATACATTTTTGTGTATACATTTCTTACAGAAATGCCCTGTGAAAGCAGTCAAGAACAAAGTCATTCGACAGCATCTGCCCTCTGTGGTGATTAGTGTAGGACTCCAGAAGAACTGGAGGAAATTAAACTTATTTGACATCATTAGTTTATAAGTCCACTGATGATTCATTTGTTATCTTTTAGCAGGTTTCCACTAGTAGTTAATGCTGGTGTTTTTCTTGTGATTGAAGTTAAACATAGGTTCTTTATAGACATGACAGCCTGTTTCCTTCCCCATTCAAAACCTCACATCTGCTCTGGATGTAACACTGGGCTTCTGCAAACCTGACTGACACCCCTTCATGGGCTGAGGTTCTGAACACCAGCTGAAATATAGTAGTTTCATGGAAAATATTGCTGAGTTTCTCAGCTTGGAATTGTATCTGTTCAGTGTAAGCCAGACAACTGCAATCTCCTGAAAACTGAGGCTTCTAGCTGTGACATTCAGGTTTTTCTCATGGAGAGAAGGTACATAGTAAATGCAGACACAAAATATCTGAAAAAAAGTCATCAGTCATGGTTGAAGCTTGCAAATTTTTGCACAGTTGAGAACATGGGCTTTGTAAAAAGCAATGTGGAGCAATCTGTTGCTGGTATTACTGATAGTACTGCAGAGAAAAGACTAAAGTGTGAAGAATGAGAATGGTGTGAGCTCCCCTGGTAATGCTCAGGGATTGCTTTGCCAAGGATTACCCCCTTGGGATCCATTTAGGGTGGGCCAGTTTATGGGGTAAGATATTGGGCTACAACCTACTGGTGATACCCTGAAAAAGGGGAGGAGGTTGGTTTTGCTGGAATAACCCTCTTTTTACTGTAAACTCTTCTTGCTGTAGTTACACAACTACACTATACTTCAGATTTCATTCTCTTACCGTGGCACCAGTGTGTTGCAGGAACCTGATTAAAATCCTTTCAGGTTGTTGGTTGCTGCAGTGGATTGTGGCAGAGTTCCGTACTGAATTTAAAATTTGCTCTGGCTTTCAGCAGAAATTCCCTGTTTTCATCAGAATGAGGTACATTGTCATAACAGGGATCTGTGTAGTTTAGAAATCTTTAAGGAAGTCTAATACATTAGAGAGTGTTTTGTGATTTGTAGTATATGCTTCTACCATATGAAGTTTATAAGTATAATCATTTTTTAAAACAGAATGTTTTACTTGAAAATAAATCTCTGCTTGAAGCAACTTTTTACTGTGAAAGATAGTTTTGCTGAGATGTAATTAACAGTACTCGTGGCTTCTGCACCTAGCAAAAATACTACCTGAAGAGACAGGTGGTTTGTCTCCTTTGTACAAGGCTTATTTGTGTTTCATAACGGTCTGAAAGTGTTGGAAATACTGCTAGACTCTGTTATCAAATACTAATTTTCCGTGTAGCTACTTGGTACACTTAGGGGATAAGCTTTTAAACTGGTAATCATGGATTATTTACTTCTATTTGAAACTATTTGAATTTTTATTAAAAATTGACAGTATGACCACTTGTGTCTGCAAAACAGCTTGAAAACGTGAGAACCTCTGCAATTTGCTTTACTTTTGTGTTGTAACAAGCCACTACTTGTAGTTATGGTCTTTTCCTGGGATTCCTTTCATCTGCTGTACACTGCTGAGTATCTTTAGGTTTAAGTGAGTAACTTCATGCTGGTTGTCTGTCTCGGATGTTAGGCTTAAAACACTTCATAGACAGCACGTAAGAACAAATCAAAAGAGGAATGGGAGTAGGGAGAGTGCCCCAGCTTTTTATCCTGCAAATTCCATGTACAGAGAGAGCTTAACTTACTGTTCTAAGTAAAATCCAGAGGGGTGAGGTAAGTGGCCATTTTTCCTATCAGGAGCATCACGTGCCTTTCAAAAACGAGCTCTGCCTTTTGCTCCCAGCTGCACATCTTAACCAATGGGGCCAGCAAAGGCACGAGTGAAAACCTGAAACAGATACTTGCATTTTAAACCTCTCTCAGTAGTGTTCTTAACGAAACAAATGTTCATTTGGCAGTGAGTGCCTTTCTGTCAGCTTTCTGCCAAGGATGCTTTTTCCAGGTGATTACTGTGGGGTTACAGATAGCTGTTGATGGGATGATCAGGAGAGCATCCACAAGGCCATCTTTATCGCCCAGCAGCTGTGGAACTGCTACCAAAAAATGTAACAGGATGAAGAGAACTTGATTGGTCGTGTTTTTTCACATGCTTGTGTAATGTATATAGCCATCTTCCTTATTTTCTGTGTTTTACCTAGCTCAAGGTTTTGGAATTTATTTGTGCTTGGTCAAAGTAAATGTTGTGAGGGCGTACCTGATCAGTGCTTTTTCTAAGCTTTACTAAGTGCCGATGATGCTAAAATTGTATTTTATTGCAAGCTTTGTAGAAATTAGAAGCAGAATTTTTGTCTGAAACNTTTCTGTGCTTTACCTATAACTTAGCTCAAGGTTTTGCAATTTATTTGTGCTTGGCCAAAGTAAATGTTGTGAGGGCGTACCTGATCAGTGCTTTTTCTAAGCTTTACTAAGTGCCGATGATGCTAAAATTGTATTTTATTGCAAGCTTTGTAGAAATTAGAAGCAGAATTTTTGTCTGAAACTGTTACCTTCCTTTTTGCTTTTCTTTTCCTAAAAATTTTGAAGATAATGGAACAATGTTAATTAAAACAATTTAAAAAACATTTTATTTCTCTAGAGATCTTTGGGGTTTTTCTTCTGTGATTGGGACTAACTGGACAAACTGCAACTGAAATAGCAATCCTAAATTCAGTTTGCATTTAAAAAGATATTTTATATGCTTTGTTTGCAAAACAAGTTATTGTCTAAAAATGAGAATTTTTGTTTCCTAGCTTTAGAATGTCTTGCTCTGTGGTTTAGACGAGGCTCAGTCAGCTCAAATCAACACTAGAATCTGCTCATCTTTAGATATAATAGTGTAAAAAGCCATTTTAAAAAGTGGCTGCAGGCTACAGAAGCTCCAAGACTTGCCCCAGTGTTTGCTCAGTTGGGGAGAACTTCAGTGACAGCCTGTGTGCTCCGTGTGACCGTGGCAAAAAATGCTGGGATTATTTGCAGCTCTATTTGATCCGTGGAATGCACTGCATCTATTGTTAGCTCTCCAGCTGAAGCAAGAGCTGGAGTTGTTTTTCTCTTTTGACATTGCAGCAGGTCTGGCCAGACACTGCTGTATCAGTCTTGAATAGTTAAAGGTGATAGGATTGGCAAAGTTCCCATTCTTTTGGTAGCCGTGGGCGACCTGACATGTGGGAGATCATAACTTCTGTGGTTGGGATTGCTTTAAAATTCTTCAGAGGGCTGCAGGCAGTGTCTCTCTGCAAGCCTGTAAAGTTCACTGTGTTCAGCTTTCCTGTCAGGTTTAGTGTCTCTTGGAAGTCTAAGTGCTTTTCCTGGATAATTCCTTACCACAGAGATTAAACACAGTGTGTGTGATAGTAATGAGGGCAACATTGTCACATCTCTCCTGTAAACACCCCAGCCTCTAGCACACGTACACGTGCTCCTTTGCTGCTGAGATCATCATCTCTTTCTGCTTTTATTTTCTCTTCAGCATAAAATCTGGATGTTGAACTCTTCACAGTTTCTTCACAGAGCACACAGATCTGTTAGCTGTCTCAAATTCAGTCTTGCTCTGCATTGTGCTTTCTGAATTCCTTACATCTGCTAGTCTGCTCTTAGAGGGGCATGGAGCAGAGTCTTTCTGGTGCTGCTTGATAACCAGAGAACAGGGCTTGTAGGGGCTGGATTTAGGTTGGTTGGTTTGTTATGAAATATTAGGTAAAAATATATCAAAAGTAATGTAGCAGTAGATTACTTATGAAATGATGCAAATAGGTTTGAAAGCTGTTACATCTAAAATTAATGTCTGATTAAAAAAGAAAGCTTGCCAGCATTTCCCCAGTGGTGATCCCTGGGCAGAGTGGCTGTTTATTTAAACTGGGACTTCCTTTTGACTACTTAAAACAATAGAAAATAACTTTTTATCTAAAAGACTTTACTTCCTATCTTAGATTTAACTGCCTTGATAACAAAACAAAGAAAAGAGGATGTGTAATTTAAACAAGACAGGTACCAGGGTTCTGTGATTCCTTACCTATGGAAGGAGTTAGGTTTTGTGTGAACTACAGAGATTTTAATATTAGAGTACCATTAAAATTGGAAAAGTGCCCTGCTGGGGCAAGCTACTGATCAGTGTAATTCCATATACCATCCTGGAGAGTAACAATAGGAGAAGCTGCTTGGAAGAAATTGTCAGCAGCCCCTTAGGGACCTCCTTTCCTCTCCCTCTGCCAGCACCCTCAAATCCATTGTCTGTTTTGAGGTGTTTTGGAACAACCCTATAGATTCCTTTTATTGTTTTTTTTTAAGAACCTATTACCCATGAATTCCTCTTAATTCCTTTGTAGCTTGCTGATCTTATCTCTCTCCCTAACTTCCTGTAGCAACAAAGTCCAGAAATTCACTATCTTTGTATGTAACTTTTTAACCTTTAGGGTGGTAGGGTTGTATTTTCGTGAAGTCAAATCAGAAGTTCAGACTTGCAACTGCTTCCCTTTGCCCTGTCATTTTGAGTTCTGCTTCTGTTAAGCAGCCTGGTTGTAGTATGTAGCACAGTACAGTGAATATATTTCTTTGCAAGGAAAATGAGAAGAAGGAGCAGTCATGTTGTTTGTGCTACCCTAAGACCAAAAGGGCATTGTTAATTTTCCTCAGTGTGGATTAAGTGTATGCAGATGAAGGAGTTTAGAGTATCCAAACAGCACCTTCCAATTTACTCCTTTTAACAAATAAAGGTCTGCACTAGTAAAGGAAGATCTTTCTAAACATTTTGACAATTTTTTGACAGGTTACTTTAGTGATTGCTCTAGCAGTCTGTAATATTTTTATGGCACCGTTTCTATAAAAGTGTTCTTTGTGTGTCTAGCACAGAGGCAGTGCATGTTGCATAACTTTTATGGCTGGAGGGAAGAGCCTGAAACTTGCACAGCTCCTGTGTGTAATTTGCACTGTGCAAGAACAGGGCTTTCCTGCAGCTATTCCTTGGAGCTCTTGCGTCAGGTCACTGTCCTGCTGCTCTACCTGGTTCATTATTCAGATTACAGGTCAGTCGTGCTTGTTTGTCTTTTTTCTTCTCCCCTCCTGTTTTTTTTATTTTTTTTTAAGCTGTCCCTGGGTAGGTGTGTTTAGAACAAAGCACAGAAAACTGAATAGAAGTCCTGTGACACAGGAATATTAAACTTGCAAGCTTAGAACCTGTAACGCAGGAATGTGAGTGCTAAGTCTTTCAACTTTAAAGTTACAGGACTCTTGTATGTCAGGAGAAAAGTCAGTGGATTTTTATGGTGTAGTAGTATCGATTGGCTCTTTAACCTGCCTTCCCTTTGTCTTCTTGATATGAGTTGTAAAACCAAAGCACGATGACCTCAGAAGACACTTACGGTGGCAGCACTCTGTATCCTGTGACTTTGATAGGAGTGTTTTGCTTGACACTTGAGTTTTTCAGTGTGAGAGATACATCGAGTGAAAAAAAACCCCAGCATCTATGGTTAAAGTCTAGAGAAATGCTTGAATTTACTCATCTTTCAAGTTGCATGCTGGCCATTGCATTTCTACTGCTTATGTTTGTGGATTGGCATAGTCTGTGTATCCTGAATGTTAGGATTACTCCAGGAATTTTCTCATAGCATTTCTGGATGTTTTAAGTCTTAATCTGACACTAATGAAGGTTTTGGGCTTGATTTCTCTTACATCCTCAGTTGTCATGAGCAGGAGTAGGAGTAATTCTTCAGTCATGAAAGGCGGAGATTTTATGGGCTTCAGATATTGCAGAAGTTAACAATCTAATGTTGAAGTACAAGCAAGAAACTGATGAGGTCCTGATTTGTTCTGGGGAATCTGAAATGCTACTTAAAACCTTCACAGGTTGTGTACATTAGTTACATCAGAATTCTTATTTTTTTGCCTGTTAGATGCTGACTGTAAAGAGAGAATGTAGCTGTGTGTAAGAAAATGTGGTTGTGTTCTAGTTAATTCAAAATTCAATTATGTTTCCATGTCAGGACCAAAAGCTGTCTTTATTTACGGTTGTAAAGCTCCCATTGAGAGGAGTGGAGGTTATGTAATTTAAATTTAGGCCAAATTAGGTTCTTTGGGATTGTAAAATGGAACAGAGAATGATGCAGGAAAGGCCTCACTTGTCTTGTCTCTTAGAATTGCAGAGGGGTAACACCTGGTGAGGATATTTGCTGACCACAGTGAGTTGCCTTTACAAATAACTTACAGTGAGCTCCCGTTTTAAGGTGAATAACTCTTTTAATACAGAAAACCTCTGCCTTGTGGTTCCTTTAAAAGCAATTGAATTTAATTATTACCTCTCTGATCCAGTTAAGAGTCCCAACTTTGTATTTAGCTGTTTTGTTTCTCTTTAGTATTGTTGCTGATGGCTAGCTGCAAAAATCGGAGTATACTTACATGTTCTAAGCATAACTTATTTTCACCTGCCTTTTTTTCTTTTTGTCCTGGGAAATGGAATTCTGACTGAAAAGATGTTCACTGTTTGTTTGAGGCCTTTTAATAAATGAATATTTTTTCTGCTAATTGCTTTTATAGGTGGATAATACCATAACCTAGATTAAAATCCAAAAATACTGCAATAAATTTGGATACCTTCTCAAACTGTAGTGGTAGCAAATTGATAATGAAATGCTGTCTAGAGGCACTTGCTATTAAAACTGAATCACTTGGTTTAAGTTTTATCACTGGAGTACCCAGAGCTGAATATTGATGAAGGGTAGACATGATTCTGGCTGTCGCTGCAGCATAAATTCTGCAAAGAACAGCATTTTTGACTGTTGGGATCTCTACACTGTGTACAGCAAACAAAAATGTTAAGAAAGATTTTTCCAATAAAAATGGAAATCGTGTAATGGGATTGTTAATTAAACAAAAGCATAGAGATTTTGCGTGAGTTAAATCTAGGCTGCATCAAGTAAATTAAACTTAGAATACAGTAGTTAATACTACAGGATGTATTTATTCAATGCTGTGGCTTTCTCTTCAGAGGAAGGGCTGGTGCAGCTCTCCTCTGTAAGCACCCAGCAGGCTTGTTATCAGCTGGAGAAGGATCTGGAGGGAGCTTTTTGTGTCCCAGGTGCTGTGCCTCACCCTGGTGTCTACCTGGCTGCCAGGAGAGGCCCTGGCAGGTTCTGCAATAAGCCAGTGTTTCAGCAGGCATCACCTGAAATGTGGGACACGGGGAGAAGTCAGTGTTTTGTCTTCTGGTCCTAAAGAATCTTCAGAAACCAAGTGCAAGTCTCTTAGGGTCTAGGACTTGATAGAAAGCTCTTTTAAACGGCCTCAGAATCAAGGATCTGGGGCTTTGTAGGGTGGTTTTTGTTTCCTCACAAAGTTATATAGTTTTCAAGTCTGGAGACTGCTTTGGAATAATAAATGCTTTTATGATACTAAAAAGTATTCAAAGTACTTGTAAAAGTTGGGGAAAGAACTTTATTTAAATGGCATTACAGCTATGGTCATGCAGACTCAGACAGTGAATTCACTGATTCAAGCCAACAATTGGTATGTGAAAAACAGGGACCTGTTATCTTTGGGATTGCTCTTTGAGTCAAATGGCATGCACAGAGCAGGAATTTGTGCAGTCATTCTGCAAACAGACCTTGTGTACAGTCTGACAGGTTTTTTTTTTTTTTAATTCAGTTTGTTAAAAATATAACCTCTCCATATATGCTGAAGTCAAAACTTTCAAAAATACAAATTTGCTGATATGTGCAAGTTTTAACTCTGAGTTTCTGTTAGCCGGTATTTCTGAAAATGTCACTTGGTGTATGAAAGGGGGGAGCATGGATAGCACCGACCTAATTCTGATACCAAGAGCATCTGTGCAAACTTTCCTACACAATTTTCTTCTTTGTTTTTTTGCAGACAGATTTAGACCAATCTCTTACAAAAAGCAGAAGAGAAGGTCCGACATCGCCTCTTCATCCCTTATGTGTATTTATGCACCTGGCATGAAAGACTACTCATAGAGTCTGGGCTTTTGGAGAGAAAAAGCTGATTTCAGAACCAATACCAAATACCATAAGCCCAAAATTCTCAAACTCTCTTTTTGGGAAGAGTGATTTAATAGTTGTTCAGCCTTCAGTGGTCAATTGTTTGAATCTAATTATCAGAGTTGTCTCAAAATGTTAGAATTTATCCAGACACTGGAATTACACAAGACAACTGATACCGAGTTTCTCAGGGTCATTGGTAAGATTGACAGCTTGGGCATATGTTGTCACTTAATGCTCTGTCAGAAGTAGTAGCAGCTGGAGGATAAACATCTGAAGTGGTTGGTAAGTGAAGTTAAATTAGGCTTAAATGTGGACTGCAGCATCTGAGAAGCTAATGTGTGTCTGGAGGTGGTGAACAGACACAAATTGCCATAGCTGGAATTACCAGGCACTTGCAGATGTTTGTGGTGCCTGACATCTTTGTCAAGATCTAGGACAACTTCAGTGCCACAGAATGTTTTCACAGCATGGGTCAGGTCAGAAGGGACCACAGTGGATCATCTGGTCCAACCTCCTGCTCAAGCAGGGTCATCCCAGAGCAAACACGGCACAGGATTGTGTCCGTGTGGTTCTGGAATGTCCCTGGTGAGGAAGACTTCACAGCCTCTCTGAGCAATCTGTTCCAGTGCTCAGTCACTGCACAGGAGAAGTTTTTCCTCGTATTCAGGTGGAGCTTTCTGTGCATCAGTTTCTGCCCATTCCTTCTTGTCCTATTGTCTGGCATCACTGACAAGAGCCCGGATCCTTCCTCTTGGCACCTTCCCTTCAGATACTGGCAGAAATTGATGAGGTTCCCTCTCCATTGTCTCTTCTTGAAGCTGAACAGGCCCAACTCCCTCAGCTTTTCCTCAGAAGGGAGATGCTCCAGATAGCAAAGTTGACAGGGCACCATATGTGAAGAGAAGCTCAGGACTTTCTTGAAACCATCTGTAATCCAGAATTTTTAAAAAAAGCGGATAAAGATCCAGACTGCTTGACCAAAAAATTTGCATATTCTTATCAGTTCAAACAAATACCATTTGAGTAATCACAGTGGAATGGGTTTCACCAGGCACCTTAATAATTGAAACCACTGAAACTTAAATAGAATAATACTAAAAACCAAATTATGATTTTACTATATTAAAAATTGTTGGGAACTGTAACCACGAGTCTGTTTCTAGACTGTTTAGAGATTAATTTGGTTTCATTTAGGTATTAATTGGTTTCATTTTGTTTCATTTTAAGGAAAGTTATTGCAAAAGGCTAATGGGTTCCAGAAATTATAAAAACAGAAAACACTTGGTGTTGATTGTTCAGTCTTACTTTTCACAGTCTCTCATCATTTATAAGGATGAGGTTTCTGGTTCTCAGAACAGTAAATGCCTCCTATGATGATAAAGGAAGAACTTCTGTTTTGTTTCTTCCTCCTGCCCAAAAAGTTCTCTCTGCGTGCTGCTATGTGTAATATTTGAAACTTGAAATGTTTGTCTCTTATATACCTTGTCTGAAATACTTAGGACAAATGCTGCTTTTTGAGCTTGAAAACAGACAATTTAGTGTCTCTACCAGTGTATGGGAAACACTGAGTTAGAATGATTATTATGCAAGGACTGCCCTCTTTTTTTGGTGGGAATGGGTTGTTTGTTCCTTTGTCAGCAACCTGAAAGTCTTTGGTGCATCTTGTGGAAGTCACACGTGTAAGGATGCAGAACATTCTGCTCTAGCCATGAAGAGCCTCTGTAAGCTGTTATCCTGGGACTCTGAATTAATCAGATGCCTGCTCATAATTTACCAGGATCATTTCTAGACAGTGCTGCATTTGAGGGACTGTTTATCCTGGGCAGATAAGTCAAAATACGAATCACTTGGCGAAGTGTGAGAAAAAACAGTAAGAACACTGCTGAGCTGTGTCTCACTTATGTTGATGAGATATTCTGAATTCAGGGAAGACTTCTTGTTTCCCAAACTATCATAAGTGAGTATTTAAACCCTTGCTCAGTTGATTTTCTATGCGTAACTTTGTCTCTCAAATGTTAAAGGAAGTTTAGATGCATAGGCATCGGGTTTTTTTTTTACTGCCACAGACATTGAGAGGCTCAAATGACACAGCACGGGGCTTTGGGCCACCAGCTGGTGCTGTAATTGCAAATTAGTTGAGCTGTAGCTTCAGATCCTAATAAAGTTATGCATGCTCCTTGGGTGTTTCTCAGACATGGGAGCGGAGCCATGGTCTGGGAACATCTGAGCCAGATTCATTTGGCTGATTGATTCTTACTCTGTACCTTCTGAGACAGCCTCCTGCTGCTCTGGGAGCGATAAAACCAGCACCTAAGTGCTGCAATACATTTTGTAACTCTGCTGCTGGATCTTGACCTTGTTCTGCCTGGAGCCAGTTCTGGTCTCTGCTGTGGCAGGGTTCACCCGTGATGGATACCTGTGGAATTGCATCACTGCCTGGGGGGTTTCATGTGCTGGGGGTCTGTCCCTCCCTGCACAGCGTCAGAAAGGGGTGCTGGCACCTTCTGCCTGCAAGCGTGCTCTGCTGGCTGTGAGGTCAAGGACTGCCTGTGCACAGGGATGCTCCAAAAATAGCAGCTTGAGAATAAAGACTCCAATAAACTTATCTTGACATGTATCAGTTTTTTTTCAGAATCTTCTGTGAGATTTCACAGTATTTCGTCATAGTCTGTTCTAGTATTTCACTGCTGTTTCTGTTAGAGGAATTTTCCTGTTATTCTGGTTTATGGAGGATGTTGTTAGTACATCCTCAGTTGTTTTTTTTTTCTGTGTCCAAGGCTTTGCTCTTTTATTTTGTAGCCTTGTAACTCACTCCCATGGCTTTTTTTGATACGCTTCTGCCTTGCCAAGCGTTTTCCCATTTTGTGTAGTCCAAAGTGTGCTACTTTGTGCCCGTGTCTGTAGAAAGCCAATCAAAGTTGCTTTTTCCTTATGCTTTAGATTTTATAGTATATGGATAAATGTCAATACTATATACTTAGCATGCAGTGCTTCTCTCCTGCCCTAAATAAGTTGGCTAATGGTGAAAGGCAGTGCCTGTCACTTCTGTGGGATCTTTTGTCCTTCCTGGCAGGAAGATGGTACTTTGCCTGTAGTCTTATATGTGCCTACATTACCTGAGCCAGATTATTACTAACAGTTCCCAAATGTCCACTAGTAGTTACAGCCCTTTTTTTTGCCCACATACACTGTTCCATGACAAGGTACTCATCAATAGATTTGTCACAGAAAAGGTTATAAAGTGGTAAATCTTACATTGCACAGGTAAGTGGGAATCTTAGTTTTTATGATCATGGTTTTCATACTTGGAGGTGGATTTGCCTCTCAACAGGAAGTCACTGCTCTTGGCAGTACTTTTTGGATTGTTTTGGCCAAGCCATTGTTAATATCACTAGATCTTGCAGTGTGAATGCTGGTTACTTAATGGAGGTGGAGAAATTGTTTTGTACATCTCTACTTTGTACGATAATTTATCTTTTTTAAAAAAAATTGTATAAAGGTACTCCCTATGGGCTTACTCTGCTTTATAAAAGAGTATGTTTTTTCATGAGGCTGTTCCATAAACTAAATGTCTTTATGTGATGCAACAGTATTTTTAGATGTTTCAGGGTGCTGCTTTACCCCTTTGAAGGCTTTTCTAATTGTTTCTTTAGCTGTTGAGGTGGAGGAAACACAGGTGCTCCTGGTGGGTCCCTCACTGTATGCTGTGTTTTGTGAGAAATTGTGAATTGAATTTAGTCTGTTCCCAGACTTTCCAATTTGCTTTGAATGCTCCCTTATAATGTGTTGGCTACTTTTCTGACCATTGTTAGGCAGGAAGAGGTAAGACTGCATGCTGGTGCTTGTTATTGTATTTTTTCATTTGAGTATTTTCTTCAAATTGCCTCCGTTTTTGTGTTGGTTTTGGGTTATTTTTTTGAGAAGTCTTGCTCCTGTGGACATCTGTGCGTGTCCACTTAATTTAGCAGATATTAGCTGTTAAAAAACATTGCCTGACGTCCCAGCTGGTGGAGGGAGATGTGTTGCCATAGCTGGATTTAAATAACCTTTCGGTGCAAGTGCTGCTGTAGGTCTGACCCAGAACCATAAGGAAAACAGCTACTGACATCCAAACTACTGCTTCTAGCAAGGCCTGGATTTCATTAGACTGCCTAGGTTGCTGGCAGCCTTAGATGCCTGGAATAAAAGTTTCTAAACCAAACCAGAACTTTGGCTAATTGAGAGCATTGTGCTGGTGGGGTAGCTTGGGGTAGTTTGCTGGGGCGTCTTTTCTCCTTCGACCTGGAGCAGCCTTTCTGCAGCTTTCTGCATTGTTCACTCGCTGCTGGCAATGGGAACCTCGAGTCCCCCCTGCTCGGTTTTGCTTCTTATTTGTCTCAGTTTTGTGAGAAGCCCCGAAGCACTTCTGAAGCAACTTTTATGAGGATGCAGAAGCAGAAGAACTCTTCCGTGGAGCAGCATGTGCTTCTAATAGCTTCTGGTTACATTACCCTCGCTGGCATGCTGGTAGATGGACTCAGAAGTAGTGTGCAGTCTGACAAAATGTGATTAGTCTGCACTTACTGGTACACGTAGTGTCTGGGAAACCCTGATGTAAGTCTTGAAAGGCTTTATCTCAACAGTCTTGCTTGATAGCCTTTTGGAGCTTTTTTCCAAAACAAATGACTCAGAGCCCTTAGGTCCTTCATAGAGGCAGTGAATGCTGTTCTTTGTACATGGGAGGAGGGATAGCAAGCAGTTTACGTTTTTGTTTTTAAAGATAAACTCTATAAACAAAACAACCCCCTCAACTAATACGCTGATGTAGGGGAGGGAAAAGATCACAATGGAAAAAACATTGAAAGTATGTAATTTTTTTCAGCCTATTTAAAGGTTGTTAGTGTTTTCTGGAAAATTACCTGTTCTTTTTATGCATAGTGATGTGTAAACTAAGTTCTGTTGACTTTGTGTCACATTACATTAACCAAATTTTATTATTACATTTCACCGCCTTCTTTTTAAGAAATGAATTTTCAGAAATGGAAACTAGTTTAGACTATATCAGGGAGCAGCTAATTGAACTGTGGTTTTAACATATGATCACATATGGCATAAAGCTGGTAATAAAACTTCTGTTTTCCCTCTGTCTCCCTCCAAAATACCTATTTAGGATTGGTAGAGCAGTCTGTTTGCTTATGTCAGGTTAGCAGCTGATCACATAATGTATTCCAGAATATGAATGCATAGCTAAAAAGAAATTGAAATTGCTATTTGGTGTTAATCCCCTTGTCTTGTGTATCATTTGCCTAAAAGAGGGTTTTTGTGAGGCAGGTAACAACTGAAGACAGCTAAGGTTTGTTAAAGTGTGTAGCTGATGTTACCAAGCATGGAAATATTGAGTTAAGAACCAAAAAACTGCCCATCAACACACCAGAAAAACCCAAAAACAAAACCAAGCCAGAAAAACCCCACCGAAACTGCCTCAAAAGTCCTTGCTTGCAAGCAGGACCTGGAGGCCCTGGTTAGAGAGTGGGATTCCCAAAGCTTCTGTGTCAAGGGAAGGTGCAGAGCACCCCCTCTGCGGTTTAAAGACTAAACCTCCAGCATAGCTGTTAGAGTGTCATGACACTGGAAAAACCCAGCCTCGTAGTAAGGGCTGTGAATAGCAGTCAAATGTTCTCTGACATGAAGCTTAAGTTATCTCAGCCCTGAAATGAGTACAAGAGACAGCAACATCCTAAAATGCTGGTTTAAAGCAAGGCAAGGTTGCGTGGAAAAGGTGGTTTCTAAAACGAAGCTGGAGCTGGAGAGGGAAGACAATACAATGGTTGGAGTGTTGATGTAGAGTAATGAAAGGCCCGTTCCATTTGGAGCCCAGCAACAGCCATCTTGTACAATGAGAGGGGCCCCGGAGATGCCAGCTGGATTGTGCTGCCTTTATGCGTTGAAATAGCGTTTTCCGATAATTGCTGCTGGATTAGCTGAACTCATGAAAATCCCTGCTCAGATAAAGCTTTCTGGCACTTGCAGCTAGCACAAACCTAAACAATGGATATGCTGATAAGGAGTCTTAATTCTCTCGTGTGAGCAGAATTGTTCTTCAGCTCACCTTTGCGTTGTAGTTTCTTCTCTAAATGATTTATTAGTGCAAATAATCAATGAATTTATAACTTTGCTTTTAAATGCTCCTTTTCTAGTTGGAGTTTGCAAGTCTTTTTTTCTTTTGGAATGTATAGTGGTTAGTATAGGCCTCTACCTTTTTATTCTTCTGATATATTTTTAATACTTAGAACCACAGAATAAAAGCCTTAACTGGCTAGAGCTGCCACTCTGTTTGTATTCCTACTTTCTAGACTGAATTTCTAATTTCAATGTAATGATAATTACTTCCTTATATGTAATGATTCACTGAATAAACTTTGGTAAGAAAAGATAAGCAGTAAAATTAAGTACAAAGTAATAGTATTTTCAGTTGAAATACTGGACTCAGGGTAAGATAAGGTGTAGTCAGTTATGCGCCTTGGAAAAGAGGAAATAAAATAGAATAGCTGACATCCAAATCTAACTAATATTAGAAGGCAGCGTCTAAACATATTTACCAGTTTTGATAGCAATGTAATAAATGTACTCTTGCTACATCAGGGTTTTTTTGGATCTAATTGCTATTTTGAAAACTTTATTTTCCTGTTTTTCTAGTAAAGGAAGCCAGTAACTACTTTTGTCCTTGCCCTAAAGGAAAAAAATATTTTTATCAGAACTTTAAGGGACTTCCCGACCTGGTAATACCATTGGGTACAAAGGACTTACACAGTGGAATTTTTTGTAAAAAAATGCATTGTGTGCAACATAATATATGAAAATACAAAAATCTATAGACTTTTTCCTTCTGAGTGATGTTATAATCAAATTTTGGCTGTTCTGGAGTCAAGTTTGTGCCCAAGTGTAGATAGAAATTCACATGCAGAGGTTTTGGATTTATTGAATAATTACTTCTATGTGTTCATGCAGATATACTTGAAAGTGTGATTTGTCAAGTCTGGGAAAGTTTAAAATGAAAGGACTCTTGGGAAATACAGTCTCCTTTTGCTATCACCAGTAGATGTGATGCAATTTGTTCTAAAACTTGGGGGTAGAGGTAGGTGGTATTTTAATGGAACAGAACATGGACACATCCGTGTTATTGTAGATCCTACTGTTTAACAGATTAGCATATTGTCCTGTTTCCAGCTGGGACACACATTTAAGATTAAAGTAAATGTGAAAGAGAGTTGCCTTTCGTGTCTTAAAATAGAGATTTTGTCTCTAAACATGAGCATTTGCAAACCAAAGAGAACAACTGGAGAGACAGCTGAAGGGCTTAGAAATTGGGAGCAGGAAAGCTAGGCAAACACAGTTTCTCACTGTTTAACTTCGTAACTGTTTTTCTGGTGTGAAGGCAGATCTCAGTGACAACATTTAAGAAGCTAACAAGCAAAGCATCCTAAAATGGGGGAAACAAAGTATTGCAGTCTGAAGCAATAACTGCTTTGCCAAGAGGTTTGAAATACTAGAGGAGCTGCTCTCTAGAAAAAAAACCAGTGTGTAATTAATGATGAAGGTGTTGATCCATATAGTAACTTTTATGACCTTGCATAATAATTTAGTATTTTTCTTTCTATGTGGATGTTTTCTGCTCTGGGGTGAGACCGCTCTTTCTTTTTTTCACTGTGTAACCATTTTGCTGGAATTTCGATACAGACCTATTCAGAGAGGTGAGAGATGTAGTTTTTGTTTTTACTCATTGAGATGGTGGTGTAAATGCCCATTTGTGCTGGCTGCTCTGTGTGGGTAAAGCCTCTCCAAATAAGTGTTTCAAGCACACATCTGCGTTGGTACGCTTCTGTTCAAGGGCTGTGTGCTTACTGCCACTGCACTCCAGCTGCTTAATTTTTATTGCAAGAGATGCTTGAAATAGCTGACGTTGTGGGAAAATCAAACAGCTTCTACTCAGTGTTTCATGGTGCATCTAGATCATCCAATTTTCTAGGACAGAACGTTAAATGTAATGAATGCACAAATGTTAATGTTAATTATTAACTAGATTGAATTAGTTACTGCAGTCATCTGTTGGTGTTCAATGTTAAAAGTGGGTCACTGAGTCTCAAAATACTTTTGCAATGAATTCTAGCATTGATTTTCTTATTTCTTCTTGTGCTGTTTCCTGCCTCCTAGTCTGGAGAGGAGGAGTAGAGCACTTCCATCCTTTTGCTTGTCACCTCATTAGTGTACAAGTAACCTATGCTTTCTGTTAGAATTACAGTAGCACATATATGACAGGACAGATTCCTCTGAATCCCTCTGCCAACTCCAGAAAAAGGATTTAATTTATAAATAAATATATAAATAGTGGTAGAATTTTTAGATCATATCACCTTTACCACCTTGTTATTATCGAAGTCATTAACTGATGAAATCAAGATTCAGGCTTTGGGAAATGCGGAATTTTTTATTGTTAGTTGTGAAATAGCACTGTATGAAGGATATTCAGAGGAAAAACTGATCACAGCTTTGAATGATTATAGGTTAATTTAAGCTGCATTTAATAGAAGAGTCTGTGCCTTTGAGATTATACCTAAGGGACTAGATTTTAATGACAAGCCGTAGTATCTTGAGGGAAGTGTATTAGCAAGCATTGCTGGAAGAAGGGAGGAGATGTATGAGTTGGAATCAGGAATTCCTTCAAGTTAGAGGTTAAAAATCTTGACTGGCTTGCAGTCAGACTTGGAAGAAGAGCTTCTGAAGTAGCTGTGTGAGCAGGTACTTCAGGAAGGATTTTACTAATATGTAGGGTATAGGAGGAGTGAAAAAATAGTAGTTTAAAAAGGGATATTGAGAGATAAAATGCTGTTGGAAAGAAGTCATAGTTATTCAAAATGAGACTGACTTAGTCTTGCCAAAAAGTAATTTGGATCAAAGAAGAGAAGAGTGCAAGAAAAATGTGCTGTTCACTGGGTAAATGCAGCAGTTTGGCATGAAAATTGAATTCATGTTTCGATATAGGTGATAACTCTGACTGCATTCAATGGCAGATGTAAATAACCCGTAATTGAAGTGAAAGCAGAATGCTTCCAGATTGTGTCAACTTGATGATGATAACCTCTCCTTGATTTGTGAAATTTGTATGTGAAACCTGTGCTAAAAGAGGAGAGCAAAGCTTTACTGTAGAGAGGCATTTAAGTGAAAATGTAGTATTCCTTTGTTTTATGCATTATCATAAATGTCTCTGCTGAATGCACAACATAAGAATGCTCATTAGATTTTCCTGTACAAGGAAGCAGTTGTAACTGGGGTAATTTTTACACATCAATGTTTGCTTACTGCATCGTGCCAGGTCTTGGGTTGCTTAAGAATTCATTTGTTTCGAGCTGCTTGAATAAGGCCCAGAACTTTGCCTTATCCTGGTGCCCTCAGAAATGAGGACAGGGTTGTCAAGAGCTCTGTTTATATTTGAAGTATTTTGTAGTACAGACTTGTTAAGAGATGTCAGAAATTCATGAGTCAATCTTAACATGCTTTGTTGGGAAGGAGAAGGTGAAAGAAATAAGGCTTATTGCTTATTATTAAATAGTCAGAAATTTATTTGGTAGTACACATCAGTGATATAAATACTATGTTGTTTATTTAAACCTCTTACTTTCAGACTTTGAATATTAGAACTACCAGCAATGTTTAAAATATTCATTTAAAGGCTACAGAAGGAGAGGCTGCTTGAAACTTCAAGTGTGAAATGCATGTTGTTATTTTTGGGAAGAACATTCCAATAAAATGAGGTGCTAAGGCAGAAATTTTCATAAATAAGGTACTTATATATCTGCAATTCAGTGGGGTATTCTCAGAGAATTTTATTTCTTCTAGAGCCACGCACTGTCTTAGTCAAGGTGGGAGTTCTTGGGATTCATCTGCTCCTGTCACCTCGGCTGGGTTGAATTTTGGAGTCTCAAAGGATGGAGATCCCACAGCTCCTCTGGGCAGCCTCTCCCAGTATTTCACTGATTTCTTGGTGCAACTTTTCCTTGCCTGGTTTAAAGCTCCTTTTTTGTACTTTTTGATTATCTCTCACCTTTCTGTAGTGCACTTCTGAGAAGATTGTGACTCTTGTTCCTGTAATTCCCTGTTGAGTAGTTGAGAGTGGCCATTATGTTCCTGCCTTAGCTGGAGACTGAACAAGCGCAGCTGTGAAGCCACTCCTGGTGCATCTTTTCCTCTAGCCCCGTTAATGGTTTTATCTTTGATTTGCTCCAATTTATCAAAGTCTTTCTTTCCACTGGGGAGCCCAAACTGGGCACAATGTGCCAGATGCAGTCTGAATAGAGTGGAATAATCACTTTCTAAATCGTTGAGGTTGTTTTGTCCCAGGTGCAAGTTTTAGCCCTTGCCTTCAGATTTCTTGGAGTTTCTGTCGCCTGATTTCTCCAGCCTGTTGAGAAACCTCTAAACAGCAGCTCTGCTGTCCAGCATACCAGTCTACATAAGTTTACATAAATGCATCCACAGACTTACTAAAGTTTCATTACGTCCCATTTTCCTGGTGATCAACAAGTGCATTAAACAGCATTGTAGCTGGTACTGATCCCCTGAGAAACACACCAGTAACAGCTTACCAGGTGAGTCTCAGACTGCTCCCAGAGACCCTTTGAGCCTCTGGCTCCCCTAACCTTGATTTTTGTTCTGCTGGAGGTTGGTAGTGACATTTGTCTTTTTCAGGCTGCCAGGAACTTATCTTGGTCCCCCTGTAAAGCTGTTAGTGGCCTCAGGGTGTCACCACATGGTGCCTTCACCTGTGTTGGGTGCATGCTGTTCAGTTGGATGGACTCACTGAATGCAGTTCATCAAACTGGAGCCCCTAACTTTATTTCCTTCTAATGCAATACTCATGCAGACCTTGAAAGTCTGGGAACAAAACTTGTTTCCGAGACCAAGGCAATTGTATGTAGCCTTTTCTTGTAGTTTGGTGCTCACATTTTCATGATTAAAACCACAGAAGGCTCGGGTTGGAAAGGACCTTGAAGATCACCCAGTTCCAACCCCTGTGCCATGGGCACAGACACTTTCCACTAGACGACGTGACTCTGAGCCCCATCCAACCTGGCCTACATTCATATCAATGTAGTTTAAAAACAAGCATTAAATTAGCAAAATACAGTGGCTTGTTTTAGGGTTTTTTTTTAGGTGAAAGTAAGTTTTAGAGAGACCATTCCTCCTTGTAATGAATCCTCCTTGTAATGAACCATGAGTTGCATATTCACATTTTAACACTGGGGCTAGAATGTGTCACTCAAAGATTAGCCACCTTTCCTTTACACAGCTCTCTACATCAGAGGCTGCCCTTTTATTAAATAGGTAATGTAAAAATGCTGCTCTCTTGCTATTCCAAGAGGAGCTGGGCATTGGTTATCTGAAAGTAAAAAGAGTTACATGATCTTGCTGCTGGTAAGGTAATGATGGATTCTGTTGCAGCGTGTTGGGGAACTGGGATTGCCTGGGGAATCTGGGCTCTGAAAGCTGTGATTTTTACCATGTGTTGAAAGCTTAGGAAATAACAGAAGAAGGTCACTTTTTTTGTTAAAATATGTATAGAACATAGGAAATGTGTGTATGTTAAGCGGTTTTTCACAGGAAGTCATCAGTTGTCAGTCTAGTTGTTGGAGATGTTGTTTTTCATGCCTGCTTAAAAAGGATTTCCAGAATATGTTGGGCTTACATCCATGGAATCGCAGCAAAGAAAGCAACAAGCTCTCCAAAAATATTCTATTTGTAGGAAAGGACCAATATGCTTCTGGTCCTGGCCTTTTAAGACCATCAGGTTAAAAGCTTTGAACTTTCCAGTCTGTCATGATTGTTCCTATTTGGTAAAGATACTGATCTTATGGTTGATAGCTTTGTTCAATTACAGGGTACCCTGGTGCTTGCAGATTGGTTCATTCCCAGATTTTGCTGTAGAGATTTTTTTCCATTAGCTTCGACAACAGAGACAAACCAAGAAATTGATTTTTGATAAAAATCTATCTTGAGGTAGGTGAAAGATTGTGGTAGGAATTTTCTGCTCCTGTTTTATTGTTGAGTAAAATTACTACCCAGACAGAATTAACCTTTACTGTGGCAAAACCTTTGGCTTGTGATGCCACTGTGTTGGATCTGCTTTGAGGAAATGGAATCTACTTCGATTACTGCATAGGTTCTGCACAGCCTTTTAGTGTAAGCAAAGTAGTAAATGCCCTGAAGAAATATGTTTGAAGAATTGGTGGAAAAATGGATTTGATTATAACATTGTAATATTTTCAGGAAAGAATCAGGATAAATTACCAGAGATGCCATGTCTAAGGGAACACCCCTGTGTAAGAGGATAAAAGAAAACAAGAATATGGATGAGTGCATGGAGCAAGCATAAACTGAATTATCTTATTTCATGGTTCTGTGGAATCTAAATGCAGGACTTTATTTTACCAGTGTAAAAATAATGGCTAGAAAGATTTCCACTGTCAGTGTAAATGTGTTATAATGAAATCTTTGGCCTCTGTATAGTCCTGATTTTTTTTTTTAAATACCCATTGGAAACATTTATTGAAAAAAAAATCATCGTGATTCTCTGTGGGATGAAAAGATCCAGAAAACAGTGGAAGAAAGTGGGAAAATGTTGCTCTTGTCACTTGCAGGTGGTTTCATTGAAAATCTTACTTCCAAGCTAAAATAATGAAGGGTTCTAATAAAGTATTTCCATGAAGTTATCACTAAGTTTGCATATGAGGCAAATATCAAATCTATGTATAAAATTCTAGCATATCAGTGTTCTCTCTCTCAAGCTTGGAATGATGGATGATGAAAATTCAGGATTCTATACTTAAAGGAACAAGACAGAAAATGGTGGTTCCTTCTGTCTGCTGAAGGAATTGCTTAAAAAACACCCCTACTTTTATGTAGGGATTTTAGTGTCTGTTTCTCTTAAACTGATATCTAGTTTGGGGTAATTACACGATCTATTTGAGTTGAGAAGTGAAGTATCTTAATATCTTTGGCTGGACTTCAAAGAATATTTGTGAATTTAAGGGTAGATAAAATTAGTCACATGTATAATGTATTTAATGCTACATTATATTGCATATACAGACAGCCATTGTTAATACAACTAGTTTCATGCTATTCAAAATCTGTGTTTTTCAGTCTGCTATTCTTAATTCCTATTAATATTTCTGGGTTTTTAAAGGTTTGTCTTATGTAGTGTCAGTGTTCATTGGTCTGACTTGTATTTTCTCCTAGATATTATTGATTTCTTTGAGGGAATAGGTGAATTTTTATGTGAGCCAACGTATGACAAACCTAGAGACAATATCAGATTGCCAACACAAAACTGCTTTGTCCATTGCATCAAATATGGCATATGAAATGTTTAGCTAAAGAAAATTTCTTTGGGTTTTAAACTGGGAATTCTGTGTGAAAAGTAGGCATTGACTTGACATCAACCTGCTGTTTCAAATAATATTTCTCTTTCTGCCTGAATGTCCTGCAATGATTTCTTTCAGCTGTTTGATATTCACCTGCTTCTGTGGAACAAGCCACAAATGCAAAATCATCAAGGAACAGATTTATAGCAACAAGAGAAATTTATGAGAATTCTCTGGCTCCAAGAGCAGATTTCTCCTAAATTAATGTTAAATTCTTTTATGCACAAGATGAAAGGCAATTTTCTTTCAGTAGAAGGTGCCCACTGAGCAAAGAAAGTTTGTCCTCAGCAAACTGTGTACCAACTAAAACTCTGGAGTGTTGCAGAATCCTTGCCAAAAGCAAAGCACCTTTCCTTTGCCAACTATTAATCCCAATGATTCAGTTTCCCCTGCTTCTCAGCAGTACTGGTTTTATTTCTAGTTGAGGCTTTCCTGTGCAGGATTTTCTGCTGGTTTCTGATGTTGCAGCTGATCTGTATTCTGAGTAATTCATGAGAAGAAAAAGTGGGAGAGATGAATGAATCTCTCAGTTATCAATCAAAAGTTTTCTAGGCACAGGCAAGTACAGGAGAGCTGTTAGTGAAGCAATCTGGGATTTCTCCCTCCGCATTCACCTCCTGTTTTAACAGCCACTCTGGCTGGAGTTGGATCTGCTGGAAGGAATCAACAAGGACTCTTATCCTGTGGGGGGGGTGGGTTGTAGTGTCTGAAGAAGAATCTGCATGGAAACAGGTCAGATTAATCAGCTGCCTAACTGAGTCTTATTTTAAAATGGAAGTAGCAAGTAAATTCTGTACTGGCTGAAGTGTTGAAGTGGGCAAGCTGCAGCATTTGAAGTTGAGTACAAGAGGCACAGTACAGTTTATTTCCTTCTGCTATACCACACATATGATGTTCCCTTGCCAGCAGCATGTTTGACTGGCTTCTAATAATGCAGGGAAAGTTGAGGTTCTTACTTTTCAGCTGAGAATGAGTTAGAGAACCTTAACTTATTGAACTGCTGTGTTAACCTCTACAGTGCCCTAGAGGTTTGTATTTTTCCATGGTGTTCTCTTGATGGTGTGGATGTCTTGTTGGCAGGAGGAGGTGATAATTGTTATACTCAGCCTCCTCTTGGGATGTCCTTCTGGCTGAAGTGCTAAAGTTCATGAAATGAATAAAATTAAAGCAGCTGATTATGAGTTTAAACTTAAAGTAACCCAAAGTTCTTCCCCTCTCCTCACTGACATCACCCCTGTCAACAAAGCAAAGCTCCTTGCTCTACTCCCAAAAAAGAAAAAATAAGCTATGTAATTGAGTTCAGTCTGGAGGGCATATTTGAGGGTATAGGAAACATATCTCTGTTAACTTCAAGATGCTAAAAAGTAGCTTAACTGTTAGGCCAGATGAGCAACTTAGAATACATGGCAGCTTTGTCTACAGTGTCTGTTTTAGTTAACAGAAAGTAGTGGTACAGTATACATGGGATTTAGTTTGGGTTTTGGGTGGATGGTTTTAACTTTTAATAGCAAAACAGAGAACACACATTTTCACTGTGATGTGCCAGTTGGAGTTGAGGAACAACCAGGAAAAATTACCTTGCAAAACACCACCACTAAGATACAGAACTTTATATCTGGACCAGCATTTAGCTGCTTTTCAAAAGTGTATATTTTTAAGATGATAGAATTGGAAATGTTTAGAGTTTCTTTCTCGCTTTGTGCCACATGGTTTGAAAATCCTAAACAGGCGTTTGATGAATCAGTGTCTCTTTCCATTCCTTCTGCCCCGCAAAGACTGCACATTTTAAGAACATGTTGTTATGTCTCTGTAAATTGAGAACATAGAAAAAAATGCCTGAATCACTAGAAGCAGTGGTAATGGATATAATTTTTCAAAACTCTCATTGTTCCATTACTGACAAAAATACTAAATGTTGAAAATCAGAGCAATCGCAGCTTTTCATTGCTTTTGTTAGTATATTTAAATGATCTTTTCTGTGGCTGCAATTGTGCTGTGCTTCATATGAGTTTGATCCTTGAAGTATGTTTATCCTTTTTAGTTCTTGAGAGATGAAAACCAAGCATCCACTTCTTGTGGAAAGAAAAAAAAAAGCTTAGGTCAGCAGACTGGATTGGTGTCACTGTGCATTGAGCTTAAGAACTTGGGATGTTAAAGAATGAACACATTCCATCTGGGCGAAAGAATGATGTCTGCTAGGGTTCAGTTTGCTATGGTTTTTGAGCTTTTTATATGATCTCATCACTGGAGGAGGAAAGTATATTCTCCCATAAGAATAATCTTATGATTCATTACTACTGTGGTTTTTTGTGTGAGTCTTTTGAGTGCCAGACCTCCCCCCACTCTTCCACCCCAAATAAAAACCAGCCACTGTCACTGGCTTTATATGGTATTACTGTAGGTGGACCTACCCAGAATAATGGCTGGCTTTAACAATGAGAACTTTACATCTTTGTCTGGAGAATAACTCCTCCTAACATATATTTATCCAGCTATTTGTCAAGCTTTATAATTTTGGGGAGAGAGCTTTGTACACTTTGTCTCCTAAGGTTTGGTAAGCACTTTTTTGCATGAATGTTCCCTTGTATGAATTTTCTGTTTTCTGCAAATAATTTCATATACTTAATTTAGTAAGTTTACTTGGGAACTTAGGATTTCTAAGGTTTTTTTTGTTACTATTTCACTGTAGTTCCCCAATGCACTGCCCTAATCATTTAGCAGTCAGTTCTTGGAGCAGCTGTCATTTTGGCAGTAGCATGTGAAGCTGGAGATGCTCAATCTCCCACATCCCCTAATCAACTCACATATTGAAAAGGTGCAGGCTTATCCAAGTCTAATGGTTTCTGGAACCATTACACCCCACCAGGAAGAGGAAAATCTGTAGATAGGCAAGTAAACTCAGCAGGATGCTTTTGAAGGCCTAATGACATGGCAAAGATGCCATTTTCTTTTCTCTTGCCACATGACTGGAGACAAGTTTATTTTCCACCGGTGTAAGGTAGTATGTAAAAAATCTGCATTTGTGATCAGACCAAAGTGATTCTGGTGCAGTGAATGAAGGAAGCCATCCTAGCACTGGTCATATAAAGGACTCACATTTTACAGCAAACCCTGGGGACTGTGAAGAGCTCATATATAAATACTGAGATGGGTGGAGACCTGTTTCCTAATACAAGTACAGGAGGGAAATGTCATAAGCATGAAAAGCAAGAAATACAATAAATGCTACCGTTCTGATTCCCTTGGCTCATATTCTTTTGCACTGAAGTTTAAGTTCATAAACAGTTGTAGAATACTGAAGGCAGGTTCAGGTTCTAGTAACAGTGTGTATGCTAAAGTCAGAAATTTCCTAGAAAAAGCTGTGTCTTTCAAAAAAAACCCTAAACCTTATTTTCCATTAGACCTGTCAAAGACAGTCATGAGCTAACAGTGTGGATTTTTGATTTGGTGTAACCGTTTGAAGTTAATGCATTTCTAATATGCTTTTTGGTTTTTTTTTTGGAGGAGGTGGGGATTGATACTTAAATACTTTATGGTGTCTAATTACAATATACAATTTACTATATTCAGATGCTAAACCATCAAATAAAGAGTAGAACTAAAGATTCCTTTCACTAAAGCTCATGCCTCCATGCTTTTTTTCAAAAGGAAATGTAATCACTTTAGAGAACTTATTACTAAGAGGGAGTAATAGAATAAATCTCCACCTACTAACGTATCATTATTGAACCCTAGAAATAGGCTAGCATCCTGTGTTTTCTTTAATTTCTTTCTGGTAGGGATCTTTTCTTTCATTTTTCCATCTTACTTTTGCAGTCTGATAAACAAAGTGCTATGTAGTGGGAGCTGTTGGCAGGAGGGGAGTATGTCACCTTCAAATTGATACCTGGATATGAAAATTACACACCTGGAGCACTGAAATTTTAGTTGTAAGATTTGTATGAAATGAAGGCAGAAGGTTTATTGTGTAGTGATTGAAAAGGTCAGCTGGAAATTGTTTGTATTTGTCATTTTTAAAAGTTTGTGAATCATCTCATATTTTTATATGAATAATTCCCTGTTATGAAAATTGTTTTATTTTAAATGGTGCATGAAGTACTTGAGATCTAGACTTGGTTAATACTTCCAGTTATAAGACATGGCCTGGGAAGTGGAACTAAAAATAATTCTGCAGTTGTTAAAGAAAAGCTAAAAATTCAGTTCAAGGTCATCTTATTTGCTCTTGTGAAGAGTGCCACTTGAACACCGAATGCTTCTAAAATGAATAGGTTTTTCTTCATGTCTTTATTTTTCTGGTACGTTAAATAAAATAATGTAAAAAGTTTTTTAAACTTAGGCTGAATAAGAGCACCTGAAATTTGATGGTCTGTCCTATTAATTAATACTCCTGCTCACTGTACCATCACTCAGTCATTCTCTGGTTCTACCTTAGTTGTAATTGGAACATTAACTTAGAATCATAGTCTCAATTTTTAATAGAATATTTTTTTTTATCTGTCTGGCACATGACTGAGTAGAATTTACTTTTTGGCAAGGACTCTGTGAACCACATGGCTCTGCTTCCAAATCAGTATCTAGGTCCTGTCACCTATGGTTTATCATGCCTGTGATTGATCCAAATTGAAATATAGCAAAAATTTATTATGGGTTCAGAAGTTTTCCAAGTTTACTGTCAGGCATTTTAGAAAAATCACTACTGTTTATCATGTACTTTGTGAGTGGTACAGAATGTTTCTAGGTTTGAACTTTAAAATATGTGCCAAAACATCTAAAAATAAAGAAATCCAGTAGGTTCTTGCACTGTCCTCTTCTCAAGCAAGGGAACTATATTTCACCGTGGCATATATTCAGTGGGACTGTGAAATGCCTAGAAGTTGTACCAAAATTTATTTTCTTTGCATTTAATCTTTCTTCCTGGTTCTGATGTTGTCCTTCCATATAAACTGTGCATTGAAAAGAAGCACTTTAGTTATGTATATTATGATTTTAATATCCCTAAATAGAACTAAAAAAAGGATGGTCTAATTAGAGTTTGTAGTCCCATTCTGATCTAGTTTTTGAATAGATGATAGGATTAGAACATGTGCATTTTTAAAATTAAGAACCTGTTTCCTCATTTGATCATGAATCTCCCACGTGCATGAGAGATGATCTCAGTATTCTCTCTTGTCCATGAGCCTTGAAAAGCATCCCAGTGTTGAGCACTTTTCTAATTGTTAGAATGCCATGGAAAGTGTGATAGAAATTGATTCAGTTTCTCAAAAATGTCAGTTAACAAAATTGAAAGTTAACAAAACAGCTGGATGCACTTCAGAATTTTCTTATGTTGGGAGATGTGAATAAGATCCTGGGAAATTCAGCATGGTCTTTGGAAAAAACCCCCAACAAACACACACACCCTTTCCCAGACCAACCAACAAATAAAAATCACAAAAAACCCCCGAGACAGATGGGTGGGGGAGGCATCCTTTCTCTCTTTTATAAAATATGAAGAAATGCTCCTTTACTTTCTTATGAAGGATGCATGTCTCAGTTTTCCAAATGGAGGCCACATTCCTTGCAAGCCAGGCATCATGTGCTTTCTATAATGTTGGATGTGCTGGAGTGGTATGTTCAGGGAATCTGACTTACTGATAAGAAATCATTCCTTTCTATTTTTATTTCCTGTCTGCATCTGGAAGTTTCCCACTAAGACAACCTGCATGGTATCACCCTTGCCTCTCCTAATAAATAGTATGTTTCTGGTATGGTCTGATTTCATGTGTTTCTTATATGATGACATTTATGACATACTTCTTTTTAACTTCAGGCTGTAGCTCAGCTTCCAGATGACTGGCATAATCAGGATTAGCTACTGATAGCAATCTCCTGATGAATTTGCACTTTTTGGTCATCAGTTGAAAATTTTCCAGGGAGAAAATGTTACATCTGAGTGTCAACTGTTGTAAAATGTGTCAAAACCAAAATGCATTTTATTTATAAGCTGGTGAAACTTTTGTGCTGGAATTTATTCTGTGTGTTTGTTTCTTTTCTTGATATGTTAACAGGTGCAAGGGCCTTCCAATTCTCATCTTTTGTAGGAGTAATTTCCACTGGGAAGTGTAGATTGCATGAAGCTAGTGCAGCTCCAGACTCTTTGCTCTTTGGTCTTTGCAGAAAGCTTTGTATATAGTTATGGCATTTAATGAAAATTCATGGCTGGTAGTGAGGAAAAACGAGGGGGGAAAAGCCTGTAAGGGGGGAAAAGTGCAAAAAAATCATCTTCATATCTTTTATGAGTTGTTAGGACTGTCTATGTGGACCACAGCTTTTCAGAATGAACATACAAGCAAAATGTCAAAGTCCTGGTGATTTTGTATTCAGAAAGGTGGAGGCTTCAGCAAGTTGCAAGGAGTATTGCTTTAACATTTTGAGCTTAAAAAAAGAAAGTCAACCAGAAAGATGATGTTTTGCCGCAAGTAATTTTATTTTCTCCTCCACTTTGTATATTAACAGTGAACAGAGTATCTGCCAAGCACGAGCTGCTGTAATGGTCTACGATGATGCCAATAAGAAATGGGTACCAGCTGGTGGATCAACTGGATTCAGCAGAGTTCACATATATCATCACACAGGCAACAACACATTCAGAGTAGTGGGCAGGAAGATTCAGGATCATCAGGTGAGGAAATATCTGAAAATTTAGAATATTAAGTCTTCAGCAAAATTATGGGACCAATAAAAAACAAATTGCATTTTTTAACGGAAGTAGCAGAACTTTTATTGCTTTTTCCCTTTGAACGAAGCACTTTGCATACCCCCAAGGCAATAGTCCCTTTGCCATTCCTTCCTACAGATAGCTGTTTATAAAGGCTAGTTGTATACACAGAAGTCATCTGGTTCTTTTTAAGGCAAAGTGGCAACCTGAAAGCTTTTCTCTCCCATTCTACACTGTGAGCTGCAGCCTGTGTAGACACCAGCACTTCTTTTAGCTCTTCCTATCTCATGAAAACTTGGATGCATGGTGTCTCATTTCCTCAGATCATTTTGTTTAAAAAAAACCATTTGCTATTTGGTAATGCTGGTCATCTACCACTTTAAGAGAGTGAGAAGGGAGTAACAGGGATTATATCCTAATTTCCTTGATGAAGTTACTGGATCATGATTAAATGGCAAATTAGCACTCTGGCTGTAAATGTGCTCTGCCATATGATACTTGGGATGGGGCTGAAAACCTAATCTTTTGTTTGAGGAAAGCTTCTTATATTTGTTTCTCTCCCTCCCAGCAATTCAATTCTTTTGGTCTGTTCTTGGTCATTTATCACACACCTGAAGCCTAGACTGGTAATCTTCTGTGTGATTTGTTATTAAACACTTATTCCAAGTAATAAACAATCTCTGTGCATTCATCTGAGAGCAGATGTGGGAATTTTCCCCCATTATTCAGCAGAAAAAGGTGAGAGGATATAGTTATCAGAGTGCAATGGGATCCTCTTAGTGGTTGGCCTGTAGTAAATGGCTCGAATTTATCATCTTTTGTGTGAGCCATAACAATCTTGCACAATGGTACCCTGTGATCCACAGTCCAAATCCAGTAAACTGCTGCTGAAAGCCCTGCAAGCCAAGGGCTGCAGCAGCCACGGGTAGAAGGTGGTAACTTGGTTAAAAAAGGAACCTAACAAATCCCCTGTGATATTCATGGGAAAATGAGTTTCTGAATTTCAGATTGGTTTTTCACATCGAGTAGTGTGCTGCTGGAAGTCAGAGCTGTTGATGTTACTACATTGCTGTTACGAAACATCACGGCATCTTTTGAAGTGAGAACACTTAAGCTACAGAAGTTGTTACAAAATATCTCATTAGTCCCCTTGTGTATTCCCATCACTGATTACAGAAACCGTTGGAATTAAACTTGAAATGGTGATGTGCTTTCAGCATTGTGTTTCACCAATTATGGGTTGTGAATTAACCCATGTGGTGGAAGAAAAAAATCTACACAAAGCTGAAACTTCTGATGGAACAGCAATTCTAAACATAAGTAATTGATTTTTTTTTTTAATGATTACAGGTGGTAATAAATTGTGCCATTCCAAAAGGACTGAAGTACAATCAGGCTACACAGACCTTCCACCAGTGGCGTGATGCTAGGCAGGTGTATGGTTTGAATTTTGGCAGCAAAGAAGATGCCAATGTCTTCGCAAGTGCCATGATGCATGCCTTAGAAGTATTAAATTCACAGGAAGCTGGTAAGAGCCTCTTCTCTACTTTTTCCCCAAAGATTGTTCAAATACAGAAAATTTCAAATGTTTATGCGTAGAAATCTGTAAGTTTTCTTTCTAATCATGATTAAACTTTAGGTGTTTTAATTATTTGGGTGTTTTGTCTAGCTAATTACTGCTTCTTAGCAGTACTTCTCAACTTGACTGACAACCCTGTAATTGCAAGTTGTAGCAAGTAAATCCATTTTTGTGTTTCTATATTAGATACAGAAACTTCTGACTTTGCCTTTTTTTTAAGGAAGCAAAACAAAAAGTCCTGCCCGAGAAGCATGTACCTTGTAACAAGGATACATTTCAGGATTTCTAGAGACATCCAGGTTCCTACTGTGTGTTGGTATTTTTGCTTCTCACTGATTACTGGCTTATTATAAAAATGTGAAGTGTTTTTTCCTCCAAACTTTGGAATTCAGGTAATCTTCTCTGGCAGTTCTTACCATCCAGAGTTTTCTAGCTCAGAGACCTTGAATCCAGAGTTAAGATTCAGATGAACATGTACAATTTTGACACTAGATCTATAATTTTGTTCATTTGAAGACCAGGGTGACATAGGCTTTAAAACAGTGGTGGAAAAATTCCTGGCTTTCAGTCTTCTGTTGATATCTGTAACATATTCTAGGTAGGCTCTACAGCAAATTGATCAGCATAACACTGTGACACACACAGAGGGAGTTTCTTTTAGAAGACTAAGAGTCTTTTGTGTTCTTGTAACTAAATAGAATTCTTTTGTCCTCATTAAACTTTAAAGATTGCCAGTGTAACAAGAGACAATACTTGTGTGCCAGTTCTCTTTCTCTTGTGTAGAGGAGAGACTGTAGATAACTACACTAGGGCTGTCTCAACTACAGCAAAAAAGGTGGTTTTATCAAGTTGATTTTAATTCTGGTAGTCATTTGAAGGCTTACCTTTGAAGCTAAGCTGTCTGGACTGTGGATGATACATTCTGCAGTGCTTACATTGTTACACAACACAAGAGGCCAAAGTAGAAATGGTAGCTGGAGTTAGGAGGTTTCTTTTTGCCTGCTAAAATAACCCAGTTGTGACTCCCAGTCTCCTGCTTCTCAGCTGGGTGTTTTCTCTTCTAAATCCCTCAGTTCTCCTTTCCCTAAGGGTTACTTGACTGTAAACTTTTCATGCATTCTGACTGTTCATCACCTGTCTCCCAACCAACATTTGTGAAGTGTTGGTTTGTACTCTTTTGATGAAAAGATGATTGATGGTAATTACTAGAGGTTTGAGGAGTATAAGCTCTTTCCTATTACCTCTACTTGAAGAAGTGTTACGTGTTTCAGTATGTATATGTGCATATACATATCTTCATAATTGAGTTTAACTCCTCATAACACTAAGCCTGAGCTGATAGAGAGGCTGAAATTGCACAGGCAGGCATGGCATTGCTCATGTTTTGGTTGGACAGTGTGTCCTTTTTTCATTTTGTGGCTTGTAATTTGTCTAATGACTCTTGCTACTTTATGCAAGGTGTTTGTGGGCACTGTTATATTGTTCAGTAGTAGAAAATATAATAAACAGAGATGCCCCTTCAGTTTGTAAAGACTTGGATTAAACTAAAATTTAATGACTGTAAAATTCCCTAACTGTGTATGACTTATCACAGTGTGGTTGCTGACTACAGTCCTGTTGTCCTTGTGTTTGTTCTCAGTCATTTTGGGAGGGACACGGATTAAGCTTTGTAACTGTTTGAAAGTGACAGGGTGTAACCTTTAAGTTTCTTTGAATTTTATGGAATAGTCACTTTGTTTTTCCTTCTTATGAATTGATTTGGTTGCAGCAGGCACAAGTCAAAATGCATTAATTAGTGCATCACAAGCTAGTGGTGAGCCCAGGAGATGATTGTTGTTCCCTGGCTCCTGTCCGCCAAGGGCTGTGGTGATTTCAGATTAGCTGTCACCTGTGTCACAGACAGATAGGTGCTCTAGCTTTCATCAGGATGAAATAAAACCAAACCTCAACACTTAGCAGTGTTGTTTCAGCAGATGAGCAGTTTTGCACTGCTGCTTTTAAAAAAAATTCCTAATAAGGCACATGAAATTGCTCTCTCAGCCTCATATCCTTCTGGACAATGTTTAAAGATAAATGCTCATAGTGTTTCTGTGTTAGAGTACTGTCAACAAGTGTTCCTAAATTTTATCAGCTGGGAAGTTTGTCAATGTATGATCTAGATATTACTTAATTTTTCTGACCTGTATCAGTGTAAGAAGTCAAAAAGATCAAGTCTCTTTCTGAACATGCTGCTTCAATAATGGAAATAGGTTGCTAAGTCACCTGCTGTTTAGAAACAAATTAATTGTGCTTCTTGCTCAAAGTTGAGTGAATTTTGTTTCTCTGTAGTTGGTATAATTTTCTTGAAGTGCAGCTAGAAATGAATACTTGGTGTTAGGGTTTCCCTTCCCCCCCCAGCATCTCTAAAATAGATGAATATTTACTTAGACAGGTCACTGGCTCTGAGGCTCTAATATTAGCTCTTCATTTTAGGAAATGGATTGCAGCTGCCTCGTGTGTCATAAAATAAACTTACACTGATATATGATGATTAATACATTATATATGGTTAGTTTTGTTTCTTTCAATTTATCTGCTTGGCTTTTAAAAATTTCTAACACGTGCAGTCCTCATTGATATTTTAATTATACTGCTTCAAAAATCTGTACTTGAAGATGATAACTTGTCTCTATTAGTTTAAATTGCTGTGTATCCAAAATGGCATGTAGAACCTCCAACTCAAATAAAATAAAGAAATCCTTCATAGCTTCCCTTTTATTCTACAATTGCATCCAGTTAAAGTTAGATTCTTGCAGTATCCTTATTTTCCGCTGTGCTTTCTCATTTTGGCAATTTCTTTTATTAGCTTGCTTATTTTATGTTGTATTTTATCCATAAAAGGAAAGCAGTTTTCATGTTAGCTGAGCATACTGTTCAGAAATTCATAAAGCTGTAGATGAATTTTAAATTTTATGCAAGGGTTCACAGAAATCTAAACGACTTCTGAGAGATATTAAAGATTAAGTTGTGTACATCCTTTTGCTTTGCAAGTCAGCTGTTGGATGTGGCTCACTTGCTCTTTTTAAAATAAAATTCAATCATGGTCTCCTTCTCTTGCATATATTTGAAAAATGTCATTGATCTTTTAGTTGGCATCCTCAGCTGTTCTGCTGGCTGCTGGTAAAATTGGAGCTTGTTTAATTTGGGATCTCCCTCTAGTGGATCTGCTGGAGTTGAGGCATTGCTGAGCTCACAGGGATGGGCTTTTTGTCCTTCTGCTGAGTTCAGAATGCAGAATGAAAATCTCTGAACTTAAAGAGTAAAGGCTTTATTGCAAGTGGCAGCTTTCTGCTAAAAAAACCAGTGCAGGTTTGTCTCAAAGGACTCAGAAGCAGTGGCTGCCTCATCAGTGAAACTGCTGCAAATGCTCTGCAGAGCTAGGATTTTATCCTCCTCCTGAATTGTAGGACTGGTCAAATGAATGTCCTAATAGTTGAACTGTGTTTATTTAAATAAATGTCAAAGCGTTTTTGCTCCATTCTGGTTTGAATGATTGCATTAGCAAACTCTATTTTCCTGCTGGCTAGTTGGGCAGATTGTAGGCAACCTGCAAATCCAGAAGAGAGGGACAAAGCAGAACTGCGTTTTGTCCTGGAATTTTAAAGAATTGAATACTGCAGGTTCCTGCCCCAGACTGTTTCAGAAATGCATTAAAAGTGAACCAAGATCTTTTTTCTGGCATTTGGGAAAATTTTGAAAGACTTACTTCTCGTTACATTAAATAACTGTTTGATGTGGTCAGAAGTGACACCTTCATCAAATGACAAGTGCATGTCATCAAGTTTAAGAGGTCAAATGAAGAGGATTTCTGGCTCTCAGGCTGTGTGCAGTGTGTTCAGATATTCAGTAATTGGTCTTGTCTGGAGATGACAGCTTGCTGCAAAGGTTTTGCATTGCATTACAAAGAAAATTTTCATATGTGCATTAAGTAGGGCTCATTGTTACAATCAAAGTGGCTCTGGATTGAGAGAAAAGCTTCAACGAAGGGAAATTAGATGGCTGAGTATTCTGTGATGTGTGAGACAATGGATTATTTCTTTGAAGGAATAAGGTCACGTAAGGGAAGCTTGTGTTGGGAGGAACAAAGGAGTATGATACTCAGTTTTGCTGCAGAAAGCACCTTCTAGGTCAGCTGGAATCGGTGTTGCTTTGTGTGGCATCTGTCTTCAACCTCAGGAAAGCCTTGCTAAGAGAATAGGAAATTAAGTGTGAGGTTTATAGATGTGTAATTTGCATCTGAGGAGGTCCTTGGAATTGTTTGTTGCAGAAGATGAAAGCGGCAAAAGAACTGAAGGAAGGATGTCACAACAGTAAATAAGTCTATTTTAATTCTTTTTAATAGAATTACATGGATGTAAAATTTGTGATGCTTTTTGTACTAATCTGTAGCAGTTATATTTTGGTTCTTGAAAAGATTTTGGAATGTTCTGGATATAAAGGCAAGGTCGGGAAGAGCTTCGGTGAATCTGTTCTAGTATTGCCTTAGATCCCAGTTTAATGCATAGGAAAATGGGGAAGAAACAGAGGGGTTTTTTTGTTACCAAGGTCTCATAATTTTGTTCTTCTGACCTTGGAGGGGAAAAAGCCCCTGTGGTTCAAGTTTTTTGAATTCCTCTTGAATGAGTAACTCTAGAAGTTAGGCTGTCCACTTATTAAATAAACAAATCTTTATTCACAGCTGTGTATTGATGTGCAGTCTTTTCTTTTCCAGCAGAGACTGGTAATTAAATCCTTGCTGATAGGGGAATGCACTCAAATCATGGATTGAATAATTTAATATCTTTGGGAAATGTAAACTGAAACAAAAATTGGAGTTGCCTAATTGGAATATATGGAGAGACTACAGAAGAATTTCTTATTTCTGAAATAAGAAAATTGTATGTGGAGCTTGAAGGGTGATTTTCTTTGTACTATTTTGGTTCATGTCATGCTAAAACTTGTTTTGGGAGAAGAAAAATTCTACAGTAGTGAAGTAATTATGCTGTACCTGTACTCTTAGCAAGCCTCTGGAACAGGCTGTCAGCACTCCCTGTCAGAACAGGAGTAACATGATGGTATTTTTATTACCTGTGTTGTCAAAAGTTGGATAATATCTCTGGTCTTGCTAGCAAGATTTTCCCCTCCCTTTTAAATGTGCTATTGATTAAATAATTATTTTTAGGTCAGTAGTAGGTGTTTATAATAGCTAATACTGATTAGATAATCCTGATTTATGTCCCAAAATGTTGACCCTATGGGAAGTTCTATCTGTTTATTAGACAGAGCACTTCCTCAATAGTAATTGCACATAAGATTATTGAAAGCATTATCAGTGTTAGTTGTGGTGTTTGGAAGTGAAGTGAGGGTTGCTAAGTTTTCAGAGTTATACAGACTTATAAGGATTGCCCATATGGTGCTTTTAATTTTTTTTTTTTGTTCTTCAGAATTAGTGGTTTATCATGAGAAAGCACTAAATTTTAGGTGAAGAACCTGAAGAATTTAATTAAAATATGGTAGCTGCTCTAAATTGCATGGCAAATATAAATAGAAGTATATTAATTTATGGATAAAGTTTTGTTTAAAATGGAGGAATGTCAGCATATTTTACAGTTGAGGGTTTATAGTGTTGTCTTTAAAAATATCAGTAGAAGTTGTAGATAGATTAAATCTGCCTTTTGGGAGCAGGGTGCTATCATAAAAGTCATGAAGACAGTTGTGAAATATGCCTTGGTTAGGCTCATTTCTGTAGGGTTATACACCAGTAGTGACAGTCATCACCTATAACATTGCTATTTAAACAAATTTTGACTTGGCTAAGGGTCTAGGGGGACCTACAAATATCCCACAGTAGATGGTATTGATATATTTAACTTCAGCCCTTGCTCCTTTAGGTTTACAGTGTTACTGTAGTTTCATTAGGCTGGGGAAGCTTTGTGTCCCCGAGCATGAAAGGGAAACTGGAAGCTGCTGGGGTCCCCCAGCACACTGGTGCTGAGCCAAGCCTGGCTCCCAGGTTATCAGTGCCTGGTTTCCAAGGCATTGCTGGCACTGATAGGGGCTCTGCTGGCATTGATAGGAGGCTTACCACTGCTTACACTCATGTGTATTTTAATAATTAAGTTTTGGTATATTCTTGTTGCCTTTTATTACTTTGATCAAGTTAAAAGAGCTTGTGGAGTGAAGTGGAAAGCATTTAGTTTCAAGTTTGGAGTGATGAGTGAATGGAGTCAGCTGAAGGTGCTTGCAGAGTGGTAACTGTGAGTGAGGAGGTGGGTGTTTGAAGGGAAGGGAAGGCTTGGCTGGAAGATGATTCACCCAGGCACTAGAGAGAAAATATTGTCACTGGTTAATGCCCTTGTTTTTGGCCATCATATTCTTGCACATAAACCCATAACACATGCCCATGGCTCGAGGAGTGACATGGGTTTGGTTCTGCTGAAGGCTGGTTAGCAAATCAACCCAGCCTTTGTTCTGGCACGGCCTAGAGCAGGACAGGCTCTGAATGGGAGAAGGAGCTGGAGACACATGAAAGAGTCACCATATTCACCATGGTTGTTGCTCTTACTGCCTCCTGCACAGATCTCTGTAAAGCCTGCTTTCCATTCATTCAGAAAACCTTTATCCATTTAGTAAAACACTTTTTTTTTTATTGGGTTCTTATATACCCTTAAAAAAATACATCTTTTTGGCTGTAGCTTTGAACTCTTGCCTGGGGTGTGGGCTTTGCTTAGTAGGAGTATTCAAACTGTCCTTAAAGAAAATATTTTCTAAAGATTGTAATTAGGCCGTTCACTTAGGTTTATATCGTATACTTGTATAAATAAATCTACTGTCCACTTTCAGTCTTTGAAAAGATTTCTAAAAGACAAGTTTTATTTTGATTTGGATATCAGACTGTATAATTGGAACATAACTTAGTTTTGGCACTAACATACTGAGAAGTAAAAGAGTGGAAATTTTTAGTTACTGAGCTGTTTATATAAACTTTCTCTGGGTAGAAAATGGTGATCTTCACCTCAGACTAAAATTCTTACTTGTGATAGTTGACCAGCTTTACTAGATTTATTCAAAAATTAGAGCATATCTTTTACTGCTGTACTCTATAGTAATTGCAGGAGTGAGGTTTTCTGTGTTTTTTTTTTCTTTCTTTCTTGAATTAGGGCATGTGGGGTTCTGAGGAAGAGTTCACATGATCTGGCTGCCACTGTTCCCCCCCAAACCCCATTTCATTCCTCCTTATGTTACCAGCTCCCAAGTAAGCTTGTCCAGCCACATGAGAACACACACTGTAGCTCAGTGTATAACTTGCAGGACATGTGTTGTGCCAGTCTTGAACAGCTGATGCTTGGGCATTTTTAGGGCTATAGGAATGTGATATTTTCAATATCAGCCAGTGTCAGTACTGATAACATGCAATGCAGCTGGCATTAAATGAAGTGGGATAGGGCGTGGTGTGACACTCCAAAACAGACAAGGTGGCTGAAAGAGTGAAGCAACAGAGGAACAAAAGGCATTGGGGGAGGACTATCCACGTGTTTCCTTCCCCAGCTTGCCAGTTATGCTTTCATAGGGTTGTGCAACTGAAATTGGTTTGGCTTTTGAATAGAGATACAAGGTAACCAGTCAATTAGGGCTGAAAAATTAAGGAGTTCAATAAACTGTAACTCTGGATGTGGTTTAAAAGGGTGATGTTGGGGATGCTTTATTTGGTTTGAGCTGTCCCCAGCAGTCTGATGTTCATGTTCTGACATTCATGCCACCATAATTGTCTGTGTGACTGCATGAAGAACCAGGTCTGGCTGTCACCTTGCTGGTGGAAATGTTTAAGGCAGGCTTTTTTGCCTGGGATTTTTAGCATGTTATATTTCCAGTCCATCTCTCACCACGCAGTTGCCTGAACTGTTGTAGAAGAGGGGTGATGCAAAGGTGAGAATAAGCTGAAAAACAGAAAGCACTGAAACTGGAATGGCTGCTGAACAAATTAGTATGAAATTATATCCTCTGTCTGTCAGAATGTGCTGCAGAGTGCAACATCTGTGCTTTTTTAGAAAAAGGGATATGTTAGGTTTTCTTTAAAACTCAGAATGAATAGACCATTCAGCCTCATCTCTCACTTGGCATATATTGGCTTCTGAAGATAAAGTGATCCTGTAGGAGGATCAGAGTTCTTTTCCAGGCAGTATCTGAATATTTCTCATGGGGTTTGATGTCTCTAAAGTATCTTAAAGTGTTCAAAAGCCTCTGAGAGAGATTTTTATTAGCTAGTTCCTGTTTATTTAATATACCACCTGTCCCGCTACCCAGGCAGTTGTATTTTAGCAATGAAGTGGTAGTCTTGGCTTGCTGTAATAAACCTTCTAGGATAAAACATACTTTTCCACCTGGCATGCACCTTTAACTTTCTAATGTCCATTAGCAGGGTGGCTGCAGAGGGAAATTTCATGAGAAAACAAGGGCTGATGACTTGGGAGCTGAACTTTCCTTTCTTGAAAGCCTTTGGTATACTCAGGTTGCATTTCCTTGTGGCAAAAATATAAGAGAAGTACTGGAACCACCAGGTTAATTGCCAGCAGGTGATTTTGTTCTGTCTCCTGTGTGCATGGCTTTGAAAGAAGCCCATCACTGGAGGAGGCAGGCCAAGTTAAAGCTGACTTGGCTTGCTCATGTTTACCTTGTGCAGAATTGATGGATAATGTGGTTTTCTGAAGGACAGTGCTCTGGAACAAAGTTTGAGGCTCCAAGGACAGGTTTTCTCATAGCTAGGTGTGTTGGAATAGCCAGTGCAGGTGTTTGCTTTCTGGACATGTTGGCTTAAGAGCTAAGGTAGAAAGGTTAGAGAGTGGTGGTCTGCATCCAACTACTGCAGCATGATAATACCTTCTTCAAAAAAAGCCTGTTAAATATTCCTAAAGATTAAACTGGTGGAAGCTTGAACTTTTCATTTCTACTGCATTTTCAGTACAAAATAGTTCTGGTTGGTATATGGACACATTGTGACCATTTCTTTTTATTTTTGTTCTTCATTATTAATTTTTAGGTCAGCGTGTTTCATTCTGAGGAGTAGGATGGGAATTTCATCACACATCTGATACTTGAAGTGTTGTTTGCAGCTCAAGCTGTGAGCCTCGACTGACTCCAAGTGCTCTGTTGGCCATGTCAAGCAGCAGTGGTGGTGTTTATTGCACCTTTCACTGCTGCTGGGTTGTGGCTGCTTGTGAAAGGCCATGAAAGGCTGGTGCAGGCAGCAAATAGCCCAGCTGCCTGGGAGCTGCAGTCATGGCTTGATGGGCACGAAAGCTTTCCACCTGTCACACAGGGGAGAGGAGAGGAGGACGTGCCTCTATTTACCAAGTCTTAAAGCAAAAAAGTTTTCCAGATGAGCCACGTGGAAGATGTTTCTACTTAATGATAATTTAATAATAAATTTATCATTGCAGTTAAGTTTTTTTGCATTTGAAATACTATAGGTTTTGTACCTGTGAGTGTCTCTTGGAGATACTTCAAGCAAAAATAGTGCATCCCAAGCAACATCAAGCTGTTAGGTGTAAGGGCCTAATGCTTGCTGAAAGAATAACTGAGGAAGACACTGTAGTACACTGCCTGTTTTTATCTCCCACAATTAAGTTCCATTACTTCTTGTAATTGTAGGCTACATAGGTAGTGTACACTTCTATAATTTTCACGATTAAAGATCACTGTGGCATTCTGAGGAAATGAACTTTTTTGTAGGGCTTTTAATCAAGGCACTTGTTTGCTGTGTCTCAAGCAAGTTGCCTGTCCTTGATGTGTCAGTGCATCACACATGGTCTTTATGTGTTTGGGTGACTTTCACAAGTTCAAATTGGAAAAAAATGTTGCATTTTGATATTTGAGATGGGGAAGATCTCACTACAACTCTGTAACTCTAACTTTTGGTGAAAAGTTTGGTGGAATATCAAAAATTACTGCTTTGCTCTTGGATGTTTTCAAAACTCATGCTTTTAATGAATTTTAATCCTTGTTTCTTATAAATTCCATAATCTTGGGCATAGCTATAGTCTGAATAATTTCCTGGATTACTCCCTGACAGCAGCAGGACATTCATGATCTCCTGTATTCCATTCCACACTTTGTTTTTCTTCACTACTTTTTACACAGTTTTGTGCTGTAAATACATTTGTGATTAAAATGGTAAAGCTTTTTTTTGTTAATAGAATACAGATCTTGCATAGACAATTACTTAAAAGTTGTGTGGTTCAGAATTTCCCATCGGTAAAGGCTGAAGAAAGATGATTTTGCATGACCTTCCCTTTTGCATCTCTTGTGCTTAGCAGAATTCACACTTTGCACATTTATTTTATGCCTCCATTCCTTTGGACACAGCCCTTACCTATGCAAGAAAGACCTTTGATTCAAGTTGATGACCTGAAACCTGAGTAAACTTTGGTGTGACCTGTAGAAACATGCTTTATCTTCCTTCTCTCAATGTGGTGATATGGTTCTGATGGTTTTTCTCCTGTTTTTTTGTTTTTTTCCTTTTTCTGTTTCCTCTCCCTTTTCCAGTGTTCTATTTAGGTGAGTGTTTTATTTATTTGAGCCTTTCCTACTTCTCCAAGAATACTTGTTCATTGTTTTAAGAAAAATTTAGACTTGGAGTGCTTTTCAAAGCTTTTGTCAAATTCCATCATATAGAAAGTTTGTTTTGCATTTCTGTGAGACCTTTCCATCCTTGTGAAATAAATTCATTCTGCAGATGCGTGAGGTAACATTGTACATGCGTGAGGTTGCAGTTTTTATTTGCTGCATTATGTTGTTGAGCTTGTTTGGCTTGAAAAGCAGAAGTGAGCAGTTCTTAAAATGTGTGATGGCTGGCCTTTTTCCTTGATTTTGTGCTTTTTTTTTTTTGCATGGCAAAAATTCAAACCATGAATTTATGATGTCTTTGCTCTTAGGTCCTACATTGCCTCGACAGAATTCACAGCTTCCCTCTCAAGTACAAAATGGTCCATCACAAGAAGAAATGGAAATCCAGAGAAGGTACAGTATTAAAAGTGAACAGCTGTTCAGTTCAAGGAAGTGATAACTCCTAATGAGAGTAAAATAAATGTCAAGGACTTCTAATGCTCTCCTGCACGAGGGCAGCATTTGTATGCACAGTTTTCATCAGTGCTGCTCTGTAAAAACTTTGTTGCTGATCCCTTGCTCATGCTCTCCACCCATTCAAACAATGCAGTTGGAATTGGCATGCCAGGAAATAGTTGAAGATCAGAGGGGGATGCCTTGGGAGATTTCACTGTTGTCATTTTCAACCAGGCTAATTAATTTTCCAGTGACTGTTGTGTGTTAAGTTTTTGACACAAAAAAATGCAGCAAGCGAGGAAGGAAGTTTTAGAAGCAGAGAGTTAAGTCATCACGAATGACAGGGTTTTTGTCCTGAATGTGGATGTACTAGATCAGAACATTCTACTGGAATTCTTGTTTGCCTTTACACTGTGTTCTTTAGCAAAAAACTTAAATTTTCTGCTTTTTTGTGTTGATGGAGCCTTTGCAGTTTAATTTTTAGCTGGAGCTGAAATTTCAATTTCTATCCCTGTGGGGATACTCTGTCAGACCTGTAGCCTTTCAAACATACGAGGTTTTTTCCCTATGCCTTTTAATAATCATTATGTATTGATGAAGTGCCCAATTTCTACAAACTCCGTGGTTGCCATATTCCCACTTTTGTTTGGTGGCAATATGGGGTGGTGCTGTAGTGTCTTGGTTATGGGTGTATGGCATGGCAAAGTCTTGTGGGACTGTGTTGTCACACTGGATTAAGTGAAAACAGAAAGACCTTGGACTGTCCCAAGCACACTGCCTGTGCTGCAATCCTGGATTATTTTACCATCAAAGTACTCCCAGGAGATTAGCTGTTCCCTTCCTGAAGGGATGCTGGGGACGATTTAGGTCACATGCAGGCCAGATACAGGGAACAGGAGCCTTGAATAAATGGGAGGTGGTCCAGACTGATGGTGTAAATGCACCTAACAGCTTTTTGTGGTAACTGGAAGAATGCTTGAACATGTTGTGACTAATTAACACTGAGGTTGTTTCTGTTTTGCTATTCAGCATTTAGTTTGATTATGAAAAGGTGAGCAGAACCAGATTGCTAATTTAGGAATAATTCATTTGATAAACAAGCTATATATGTTGAACAAAGGTTTGACATGAAAATTGGTCATACTTGTCTGTCTCTTTACTTCTGTGTGTTCTTAAATCTGAGCAGCAATCACTTTATCTGAAAGTTACCTTGTTTGAAAACAAATAGCAAGAAGCTCATTACAAATTTGTCTGTTTGATGTGTTTATGTGCAAGTTTGCTGTCATGATATAAGTCTTTTATGTCACTTCTTTTGACAGGCTTTTAAAAAGCCTTTTTTCTTTTGATATTTCTTTTTGTCCTACATAGTGGCTTTTAGTATTTTTATTTGCTGTCTGTTCCTTTAGAAGGCTGCATTATCTGAAATTTATAATGCTGAAATACTTTTGAGGGAAGCATTGTAGATTGACATCTCCTCAAAAAAAAAATGTGCTGCCCTATATTAAGAGCTCTGAAAGTCTCTTGAAATTTTTGGTATGTGAAGGACAGCCTATCAGATGGCATTCTTATGGCTGGGCTTTTTTGATCAGTGTGTTCCATCTAATGCAATGTCCTCTTTGAAGTCTGGTTCTGGGTTTGTTTTGTTTTTCCCTGAAACAAGGATGGAGTGCTGGAATGAGTGTTTACTCATGCTGCTAGACAGATTGTCCGTGGCAAGACGATTGCTGCTGTGTCATTAAGCTTAAGAAGAACATGTAATTTTGTTAAAACATTTCACAAGTGCTCCTTCAGCCTCATTACTCCTGTAACTACATGGTTATAATAAAGTTCTATTAACTCTAAGCTGGAACTTCTCCTCTGTAGTAACTGTCTTGCAGCTTTCAGACTGTAAGAACAAGAGTTACTACCATAATGCAGAGAGTAGTAAATAGTTGGGAAGAAAAGGTTGAAGTATATATTACTTTTAACATATCTACAAGTGACATTTCCAATCTCAGTAAAGGGTAAAGGCAGTGTGGGCAGACTCGAATCCTGTGGGGAGCAGTAAGACTACAGGGAATGCAAGAAATGGGAATAAATGTTACTGCGTGGGAAGGAACATGGGGTTTGTGATGGATCAGGAGAAAGGCTTTGCCAAGTCTATGGCTTGTGGAATGTGTGTCTGTTGGGTGGGGGTTTTCTTTAAAGTGTGACTTGATAATAGTTGTCTTTGAGTTCTGCTCTCATATCCTTCCTCTTAGGTGTACCTGGATTTAGCAGTGTGTAACTGACTCCCATGTTAAGTGCAGGAAAATGCTTTTTAAATTATTCTAAGCTGGAGAAAAATATCTGCTTGCATGAAAATTAAAGTTGAAAAAGGGACCCTGTGGAGGTCTAGTCCAACCTTCTGCTCAGAGAAGGACTAATTTCAAAGTTAAATGATGTGGCTTGGAGCTTCAGGGCTTTTCTAGGCAGAAATAGAAACATTTTTTCAGAAATATTTTGCCAGAGGACTGACCAGTGAAGAGTGGCATAATAAAGAGAGCTCTTCAACAGATCTGATGTTTCCTTTGCTTTCGTAACCAGTGTTCAGGAATCTTGGGAAAATTGGGAATTGAAGAGTGAAATTAGTTCATTGCTAGCAGAAAAGTACATTATTTTGGTTCAGAGATTTCCCTCTATTTTAGAAAGGATTTGGATGCCCCAACATTTTGGGTAAAAATGCTAAAGTACTAATACTGTGTTTATTTTGCTGCAGAGCTGCATACTTGAATTTGCTTACAGTGCAGGGGTACAACTTCTAAGGCTGCTAGGACCAGATGTGCCATCTGAAACACTGAGGTTTTTATGAGGCCAGGATTACAGATGAGGTGTAATGAAGTAATTTTCTCTGGTGAATTGATAACTTTGTTACTGTCTTTTAAGAAACCTTAACACATGGCGGAAGCTTTCCCTGTCAGAGAGTACTTGAAGCTAGCTGTAATTTTCCTTAACTGGCACTCACTTAAGTACAGTAATAGCAAGCTTTAAGACACTCCAGCTTCCATTTTTGATCCTCAAAACTGAAGGGATATTTTGTTCTGTGGGTTGTTTTTAATTTTGTCAGAATTGTGGCCAGGCAGTGTTTATAAATTCCTCTGATTGATAATGAGCCAGCTTCAGTTGACATATGTATTTGTTAATAACTTCAGAGTTACCCAATGCCAAAGACCATTTTAAAATACAAGATTAGTTCATGGTGTGCTTGTGTGTGCTACTCATGCATGTAAATTTACCTTCTCTCCCAGCCGTGGTAAATACATTGTCAGGAATATGAGTCACTGAGTTGGTATCTAATATGACACTTGGGAATTTAATGAGTTAATGGTTATAAATAACTTCAAAATGGTCACTGCTTCATAAATAAAAGAGACCAGGAGCTCCAGGAGCAGAGGAACTGTACAGATAACAAGGAATGATGAGGGTGTACAAGCCTCCTACTGTCCTTCAGGGACATCATGGACCAAAACTTGACCGAATTCTTTCGTAAGTACTCAAAATCATGACAAGTTTACAAAAGGCAACAGCAGAATATTAGGAGGGATTGTAATTATTAAATACTTTATTTGTGATGATGCTATTAAAGAAAACGCAGGGTATGCCTGAGCTAGAATGTAGTATTGATATGGTGTAATTTTCATAACAGCCTGTGGAAGGATTCTTAGTTTTAGTGCAAGTTCAGAGACTGTCAAATATAGCAGTTTCTTATTTAATTAGAGACTCGAAGGCAAGATTTTTATTTTACAGATTAAAACCAATTTTTCTGAATTTTGCTAATCTTATTTTTTAAGTTCAGTAAAATATTTTTCCTTTTGTAAATGAGTAATTACTACATACTCCTGAGCTGTTTTGAAAAAAATATGTAGAAATGCTCTAAGAGAAACAAACCTTGCATCCTGCAGTTTAGTATCAATGTGACTATTGTAGTTTAAAGGAGTGGATGGTTGTCTGTGGCTGTGTGTCCCTGGTAGCCTTGTTTCTGCTGGTTTCCCACAGCCTGTAACTTTTCCCCAGTTAGTGGCCAGCTAACTAGTTAGTTTAACAGCTTCCAGTTTTCCTTTGCTTCTGAAATCGTGCCATTTATCCAACAGCTTCTTTCAAGGAAGTAGGAGTTCTTTAAAAGGCATATGGATTGATTAGATTATAACTGAGCACACAGCTCTAATCTGGGATACACCTGAATATCATGGACTTGTTGGCTTTTTGGAATAGGGTTTGGGAGGTCAGTAGAATCCACTCGTATGATTGCATTGTTTGTAGCTGTGCATAGCTATGGTTTAGATGGAATCAGAAGGGGCTTTTTAATTTTTTTTTTTAAGATTTTTTTAACCTGTCTCATTTTCCTTCCATTTGTAGTAAAGTTTTCAGAGGTTTACCTGGCTTTATGGATAGGTGTAATGGGTGCTGTGTGGTTACAATATAATTGTGGATGCTGGTAACATAGATGTGTTTAGAAGACTGAGAAGACCACTCTTCCATTAAGCAGTATTCTGATGACATCGATAAAATGGCTTTGAAATCTTTAAGTTCTGTGGGGTTTTTTCTGTAAAATGCAGAACATGAAATTGGAGTTAGAAGCTGTTCTACATTTTTCCAGATTTTTTTTTTGTTATTATGGTTCCCTTTTATGAAGTTGCATTCTAGTTGTACTCAGTGGAATGCACTACTGAGAGGGAGTTGCCAATGAAAGTAGATTTTTCTACTACTGAGATTCTTCTTTTTTCTAGAATTCCATGAGTACAGGTGTTGTTCCGTGATCTAGCTTCTCCTAGCATAGTTCATGTCCTGTTAATTTGAGATCATATATTGAAAAGATGGAGATTAGGAAAATTAAGCTTAATGAGGTTTGATCCAAGAGCATTAATAGATCTCATAGTCTATTAGAATTCTTCTGTCTAATACATTTCAGGTTTCTAGTTGTCTCTTCATGTCTTTATCACGGTGGCTGACTACTACTTTTTGCTTGATTGATAAAACTTAGTTCTTATTACTTGCAGCTAATGCATTTTTAGCTTATAACATAAAAGCTTCTTCTTAAACCTTAAATCCCTTTTGATCAAGGAAATGAAAGCCTGTTAATTTGACTTTGGGACAGTAAACTGGACCCAGACAGTATTTTCTCTGCAAAAGCAGAAAGGCTGTTCCTGAGCTTTGGTAAAGCATTTGACAGATACCAAGAGGGAATTTCCTAGTTAATGTGGAAGAGAGGAGGATTGCTGTGGATGTGAGAGGAGCACAAGAGCAGGCGTCAGTGCACCCGTGGGACCTGTAACAATCGAGTTTGTTTTGGTGTTTTGCTGAACAAAGCAAGTCCTTGTGGCTCATGTAAGTTGAGATACATGAGAATGAAGGCGAACAGGAAGAGTTTTGGGTGATATAGCAGATTTTGATGATCAGAACAGAATGAGAGTTCATAGTAGGTGTCCTGTTTTCAGAGGGGAAAACCACCAACCTGTAGAGTACAGGGAAAACCAAATGGATATTGGGAGTGTTACATGTAATGATGACTGATCAAGAGAAAGCTTCCTGGACATTGGAAATAGCTGTAAGGACCTAGATTTGTGCAGTGTTTCAAAATCATGATACACATAGTCAATAACATGCCTTTATAATTTTGCATTGGGTAAAGTGTTTTATGTAAGTTAAAAAAAAAATATGAAAAATAGAAGCTCTAACTTGAAACAGTCTCACCTTCTCACTGCTTAAAGAACCGAAGGTCCACACCACTGTTCAGAGTGGCAGTAATTGTCAGTTCCAGAGCATATACATAAATTCACTTCACAAACCTCTGGCCTTTAACAGTCGGGCTTGGCAGATCTTCTAAGTCCCCGTTCCCTGCTCATTGTACCGAGCTGACTGAGTCCTGTCTGGGTTTCTCTGACACCATGTGCATTATGCTCAGGTAGAAGCTGTCTTGACTGTCAAGCACTTGACAGAAAATAAAGCTGACTTGGTAAGAGTTTTAGAGTGGGAGTTTAGTTTAGATAATGCCGAGTGAAGTTTATGCAGCTGAGATTGCTTAGGAAGATGCAAGGAGGTTAAATATTGATTGCTTCTGCTGAGCTTGTTATTGGTGCATCCATGTACTTTTTATTTATGAATATTCTCAGTCTCTGTGGAGGCTGCCTGTGTTTGATGTCAATACAGATTGCAAATTTCCAAGATGTGGACGTATTTTCTCTTTGTACATGAATTATGAAATTTGGGGGGTGGTGTGTGTTCACTCCATGGTACATAATGTGTAGGCACTGAGATATGTATTCAGTAGGTTTGCGTGACCATACCATAGAGTGAGCTCTGGTAAATGCTGAATTTTGGAGTGGTGAATAAATATTTAATAATAAAGATGGAAGAGCAAGTTTAATACTGGTGCTCTGTTTTGATTACTCAGATAAGTTCCTGCAAATTTGAGGGGCCATAACAAATAACAATCATCTGCACACTTTCCTGAACTTGTGCAGATGATCAGAGGAGTAAGCTATTAAAAATTAAGCTAGGAGCTAAGTTCAAAATAACTAGGTTCAAAATAAAAATAGTGCCAAAGCACTTTTTTTCCCTGTTAATCGCTTCAACAGGGATAAAGTAGGTTGACTGTGTCTGTACCTGCTTCTGTTGACATCCCAGACAGCACAAGCAGTCTCTGGTGATCACAAGGTGTAGGGGACAGTGTGCTTCAGATGTAGCTGAGGTCAGCCTGCATCTGGTGCTGGTGCCCGTGGCTCAGGCAGACATTGTGTAGCCTGTGTGCAGCCAGCTGCTCTGTTCATTGCAGTGACTCAGTGGTGGGAGGAGGAGAACCATCATGTGAGATGTATTCTAGTAAGTAGTGACTGTTGGATTAGATAATGCTATCTGTGCCCACATGCTGGGGCTAACAGCATCGGAGAATAAAACTCCAAACATTGCTGTCTTGTTTGCTGTTGGAGGCAGGGTTAGGGGAGCTCAGGCAGCCCTGCAAGCCTGGCTACACTGAGGCTCCAGGTTGAACAACTGAGTTGGTTTGGATTGATAAGCCCAGCTTTAATCACAGCTGATGTGATGCATTTACTTTTAGAACTTTGGCGTTGTAGTTATTCCTAGATTTCTTGTCTTTAAAACTTAAAAAAAAAAACCAACTAGTGAAGCACAGAAAGAAAGATGCATGCACTGTTGAGTGCTTTCTTAGAACCACATTTGGTTTCTCGTGCTGAATGTCTTGAATGGTAACTTTCAGAAAAATAAGTGCAGAATATTACTGCAATATTTGAAACCAGCAATAGTCTGGTAACCTTCCTGCTGCCTTCTGGTGTCATCCTTGTGTCTCTCTCTTCTGCCACACCTTGTCATTTTAGAAAAAGTAACAGCGCAGGGAAGAGACTATTTAAAAAAAAAAAAGAAAAAACCCACCATGTGGTACACAGAAAATCTCCCCTCAATCATGTGTTTAAATCCACTTTTTTAATGACTCAAGTGATGTTTTTTGTGCCTTTCAATACACATTACTGATATATTTTTTTGTTGCCCATTTGCCTTGTTTCTGTATCTTTGAGCAGACAAAACAAGCATAGTATTCATATTGATCTTTCTCAGTGATTTGATGCTCTGCTTTGACACACAGTTTTTCTGCCAAGAAAGAATGAAATATGAAATTGGTGTGTTGATAAATGACAACTAACAGCTGTCAAATATTATGTATTATCTGCCTGCAGCTGACCTCTTCATTCAGTGCAGCAATTACTTCAGTCAGGTCTGTTCCTTAAGATATTTTGTTTCCTGCAGGCTTTGTCCTGGATCTTTGTTTTCTACAGTGAGTTTTAAAATTAAATATTTCAAACGAGTTTCTCTTCATCTTAGAATGTATGTCAGCTCAGTGCCTGCTGAATTTGGATGTGATACAAAGATGCCTTTGTACTGTTCATGGAAATACCTCTGTTTTTAATGTATCTGGCTTTGTGACAAGAAGCCTTCCAGGTTCGTGGCTGAACTCTGTTATTTAGGTTGATATATGGGCTTCTCAGTGCAGTTCCCTATCATCTTTTTAGGAAAAAATGTAATGGCTTGATCTCACAGCCAAGAGCAAAGCAAGCTAGTGTTAGAATCCTGAAGATTTATGTGAATGTACAGCACAACTTCCACTTGAAGGAGGCAAGGTGACCTGCCAGAGCAGGCAGCTCTTTGCTTTTGCAGACTGTTTCAGCTCTGCATTTGTTACTCATGGTTTTTTTTCTCTTGGTGCCTTTGTGACAGAAGCTCTGGGTTTTGACACAGTTGGGAGTTTCTTCTTGTTTCAAGGCATCCTTACTGTCCTGGAAGGAGTCTTTCCACAACTACAGTAATTCTGCTGCAGGTGACAAAAGTATGGAGGCTTAGATGTAAAAAGTGTCCTGGAAAAGGACAGTTTTCCTCTGGGTATAAAGTCTGCTCTGAAACAGAATATTGTTTTACCAGTAAACACTGAAGTTTCTTAATCTAGTTGAGAGCTTTGTCTTCTCTTCAACCTGTATGGTAGTGGCCATATTTTAAGAGAATTAACTGAGGACTCTATTCTTTTGATTAGCTGTGTTGAGGGCTTCAGCAAAAGGACCAAAGGATCTCACAGTCATTCACCTTTAGGAACAGATGTTATAAAACCCACCTGTTCCCTTCCCCCTCCCCAATACAGATCAAAAAATAATGGATGGTATTAATTTGAGCTATCTTCCTTGTTACCCATCACACACACAGGGTTTGGATGAAGTGGTGCTACTTGCTAACTGGAAAGTGATCTCAGTGTGCATGTGGTGTTGGCTCATTTCATGTAATAACAGGAGCTGAGACAGCAGGACTTTAATTGTTATTCCTTTTTATGATCAAGAGCAAGCCAGGAAGGCATTCTGTGTACCTGGGTAAGTAAATTAACTGCAATTCTGTTTTGCAGTTGCTATGTAGGAGAAATTCTAAACACTTTCACCCTCACAGAACCTGGGGGGATTTTTTTCAGCGGGTATGCAGCAGTGTGTGCTTCATTCTGCTCATTGCAATCTTTTTTTTCTCCATGTTTTATTTCAAGAATGTAGTCATGCTCCTGCTGCTTGGCTGCCCAAAAAACTGCATGATTAATGTTCATATTAAGTCACAAGTTACTATTATAAATATGATTCTTTCTTTATCCTCAGACAGGATCTCCCAATATCTTCTTAACTGGACAAAATTATAAGGGCAAGAGGGGAAATAGTTTTAAAAGCTGATGCAGTATTAAAGTAAGCTAATTTAAAAACAGCAGCACAAAAAACCATCCAAGAGCCTCCTGCAAAACACTCCAGTTTCCCAAAATGCTTTTGACATGAAACTAATTAAAATCCGTAGAGAAAGTATCATGAATAGTCCCTGTGATAAAGCTAGCAGCTGTTCTGAGATTTTGAAGTTGCATCTGAATCTAAACACGAGCAACAGTACCTGGTGTGTCACTGCCATGTACAGTTTTTCTGCAGGCTCAGCTATTTAATGTAAATTAGCTCTTAGATTTAATAAGTCACGCATCTAAAACAGTAATAAGACAATAATCACATTGTCTTTGCATAATGAGCATTTCAGTACAAGACAGCTTTCTGGGGCATTTTGAGTACCTCTTTAGGTTTTCCAGAAGTTGTCCTGGTGGCTGGATGTGTTTTTTAAGACTGAAGGATTTTCAGGTATTGTTTTCACAGGGTTCTTGAACTACCAGTGTTGACATTCAGATGTATTGTAATTGATGTGTGAGGACTCTCCTTAATCTACTAATGCTTTTGTCTAATATAATTTTGATCTCTGACAAAGATTTGAAATACAATTATACTATCTAATGGTGGCTAAACAAAACTATAGGGATGTAATGCAATTTTTTTAAAAATAATCAAATGTGGTTTTAATAAGTTTTAGCTACAACTGTAGCACTTGCTAAGATCTAGTGTGTACTTTATGGAATTCTTCCTTGCTTATTAAGTTTTGTTAAAGCAACTTGATTGCATTACTGGCATACTGATCTTCTGATCTGTGCACCTTTTGGTTTTCTATTCAAAAAATGTGTTAAAATTGTTAAAATGACAGTAGAAATGCAGTGAGTTGTGAGGTCTGGTTTTTTTTTTTGTTGGGTTTTTTTGTTTGCTTGTTGTTTTGACTTTTTTTTTTCTTTGTTGACAAAGGGATACTTCAGTGACATATAATGAGAAATTATTCTCAACAATGGTGTCTTTAATCTCATATGTATAAGATATGCTTACAAGGTATTTTGCTGCCCTCTCTTGGTAGAGCATTTGTATTGTAAGCAAAGTGCTTAATTTTGTTCCTGGCAAAAAATTCTGGGTTTACTTCTTTTATTTTCTGAAGCAATGGAAAATGAGGAGTCTTTGAAAAAAAGAAAAAGGGAAAAAGAAAAGTTAAATACTGCATCATTCAGTATTTACTAAATAATAGGTACTTTGTTATTTTTGTCCTGTATGGATAAAAGTGGTTATCTCACTGTCTTTCATCTAGATCTTACTTAGCCAGTATAATTCGATAGTGTTCATTGCCAATTGAAATGGTTTTTTGCTTCAGACTAAGTTTAAACAGATGCTTTTTTGTTATGACACAAACCCTTCTGGGCCAGGCAAACCCCTGGATTACTTCCCTCTGCTGCTCTCCCATCTTCTGGGTATCCCTTGGTTTGACAGCTTCTTGTGCATGTTGTGCATGATGCTATTTCTGTTTTCTAAATATTTTCCCATGGTTGTTGGTTTGTTTGTTGTTTTTTTTCCCCCTATGGGCTTTTCCCCACTCTTCTTTGAGTCACTCTGGCACGGAGTTCTGTAGCTTATCTGCCTGATGTGCAGAGGTGCTCTTTTCTTTGGAGCTTTGCTCTCGTTAGTTGCATCAAATCTTTCCTCCCACCTGTTGTGAAGGATGTTCTCATCATTCAGGATTTCATACAGCTCCAGTTGTCTTTCCCAGAATGCAGAATTCCAGCTTTTAAAATTATTTTTAAATGAAAGGTGTTGGGTCAACGCGTTTGTTCTCAGTGTTGCTGCTTTGAATTTTTTCAGTTCTGCTGTTCTCCCTGTTTTGAGATGGGAGCAGGAATTGTCAGGCAGGATGGTGCTATTTCTGTAATTCTCTCTGACCCTTTCTTGATGCAGAGCATCTAGTAGAGGTTTTTGAAGAGGACACATCAATGAATGGATGTTCTTGCAGAATTGCCTGTTGTAGCCCTAATCTCACTCCTGAGTCCATAGGCAACCCAAAATGCAGCCCTTTGTAAATTAATTTAGTAGATATTTCCCTCTCTCTGCCCTGCTTCACTTCAGTTGAGTTTTATTTCCCAATTTTATTCCCAGGTTAGCTGGAATTAGAAGGTCCATCAGTAATTCTTCATAATCAGCCATCATCCTTGCTACCCTAAATAACTAAATATTGTTCAGGAGCTTTATGATGAGCACCTCACTGTTTCTTTTCCAGGTTGCTTATGGAAATATGAAATGGCAGAGCTCTTGGTATGGCTTATTGCAAAACAGCCTTGGCAATGCTGCCCTTGTATGAGGAGTGACCTATATTGAGATCCTATTTCTGTAAAGAAATTAAGAACTTCAGCAAAATAAATTTTCTGACAGTTGCTTGATGTGTTGTTAAACCCAGGGAATTGATACCTTCCAGTATTATAAACTAAATATAACACAAGATGTTTATGCTCCCAAATGCCATATCTGCATTTTAGGTTTAAGATGAACACAGTGTACATTTCTAGGTAGAATATGCTCATTTCTGGCAAATGAAAGCAAAAGAATGACAAAAATAAACAAAGCTGCTTTGGAGTCTGTCAGTGTTGTCTTCTGCTCTGAATAGCATTTGAGATACAAATATGTACATCCACCTCTCCTCTGTGGGGAAAAAAAAAAAAAATTTAACATGACCAAACTGAAGTTAGCCTTGTTTTCAAATCAGTTTTTGTACAGTATAGAACAATGTAATGTCAAAACTATTTTTAATACTTCTTGGAGCTTAAATTTATATGGTTTTTATTATATTCTCATAACATTTTTAGAAATCCTCTACAGGTTCCAAATAGGAATGGGAAATCACCAGACTTTTTAGTGGACTTTAGGGGCTAAAAATCAGTAACTTAACAAGCTGGGCTGCAGCTCTAATTTCATAGTGACTGCTCTTACAGCTTTGTTGTACGGCTGAGGGAAGAAATGGTAAAGGAGCAGAACTGGTGTTTTGCTTCTGATGGATTTAAGTAGTGAAAAGAAATAATTTTATTATCCGTAACTGGAACTTATTTGGTTATAGAAATGATGAAATTTTAATATTTATAATTTTTTTTTGCTTGTAAAGAAAAAACATTGGTCTGAAAATCAGATGGACTTCAGTAACAATAGTTCATGGGCTGGAGTTTGCAATTATGCTGGTATTTTCTGGGCATGAAAAGGAGTGAAACAGCTGAAATTCCCTTCCTTTTCAGAATTCAGTCCTTGTGACTCTACATAGGCAGCATAGTATTGCCAATGACTGTCCAAACTAAAATACCCAGTGGCACAGTGTAGAAAACACACATCTGGTAGCTTGAGGTGTCAAAATTCAGGTCTCCTCTCTGCTTTATAGTTAAGAGCTGGCTGTGCTTTCTGTTTGTGGAGAACCTGTCATCAGTTTGCATCTGAAACATGCCTCTGTGCTTTATAGACAAGATTTTCTTTCCAACTGTTACAATTTTATTTTTTTTTAAACAAGAATTCAACTAGAGAACAACAACTATAGCAACATTTCCAGTATTATGTACTGACAGAAACATACTGGCCACAGCTGAGAGGAAGATCTGCCTAATTTTTGTTTCAGCAGTGAGTTATCCCCAAGAGATGAAAAAGCTTTGAAAGTCAAAAAGCCATATTTTAACTGACTAGGAAGATATATTTAAAAAAGCCCTAAAAAACCTCAAAGAAAATGTAAAACAAGTTGAGAAGAAAGGATCAAGAAGGTGGTATATAGCTTTTCCCACTGTATTTTTTTTCCCCAGGAATGTCTTTTAAGCCAACCCTGTGGCTTTGGCAGAGAATTTTGCAAGGTTTCTTCTTACCCTTAGGATATTTCCTTTGCTTGGCTTTTACTTGTTTTCCTCCTCTTCACATCTTCCCCCTCTCTGCTTTGCTTTGCAAAGACTCCCATGAGCTGGAAACCCTGCCAGCTCCCTGCAGTGTTTCCTTGGCTGCTGCACCCTGGATTTTTTTGACCGTGTCCAGTTTTCCTGTGCCTTCCGGGTGTTCTCGTGCTGTTGCCAGTTCAGCTCTGTGTGTGTTGCTGTGCAAGTGGGGACTGACACGTGTGCGTTTTGATGCTTCTGTAAAATCTGGATAAACTCTACCTGACTAGTTAATCCAAAAAGCATAATTTATCTGGGGGTTGTTTCTTTTTTTTAATGAGTATGGGTGTTACTGCTGTTTCACTGTACTTCTATTCACTGCTTTGAGTATAAAATAACGTGCAAAGAACAAATGTAACTCCATATCCCAAACTGGGAAGATTGTATCAGTTAGTAAATTAGCAGCGTCAGCTTTCTATTCTTACCTCTTGAAGGCTGTCCCTCAGCATGTTCAATTAGTTAAGAGGAAATTGGATATGTGATTCTTTTTACTGTAAACATAATAAAACTATTATCCAGCTCAGAAAAATGGCATGTTGGAATTAAGACTTCCATGTAGGTACAAATGCTGGGCTTTTGTTCTCGCTGCTGCCAAGACTGTTGATTAGTTTTATCCCCTTGTCCTTTTAGCAGTTGCTTGATATTTTTGGTTCTTGCTTTGCAGCTTAGTCTCTTTCCTTTTCTCACCATTGTAGACAGTTGCAAGAGCAACAGAGGCAGAAGGAGCTGGAACGGGAGAGGCTGGATCGTGAACGAATGGAACGGGAGAGGCTGGAGAGAGAGAGGCTAGAAAGGGAAAGACTGGAAAGAGAGCGCCTGGAGCAGGAGCAACTGGAGAGAGAACGGCAAGAGAGGGAGCGGCAAGAGCGCCTGGAAAGGGAGAGACAAGAGAAGGAGAGGCAGGACCGGGAGAGACTGGAACGACTGGAACGGGAGAGGCAAGAAAGAGAACGGCAAGAACAGTTGGAAAGGGAACAGTTGGAATGGGAAAGAGAGAGAAGAATTTCCAATGCTGGTAAGAATTTCAAAACCTGAGCGTATTCTACCACCAGACTGTTCTTTATGTGTTTGGGTGATGGAGTGTGAGAGAACCAACAAATGGCAGTGAGTACAGCTGTGTAGCAACAGTCAGTATTTCAAGCTTTGTTTTGCTGGAACTCCTTCCCTTTTTTTATGGCAAGTCCAAGAGCTTTGACTTTCTTGTCATAATTTTCCGTTAATTCTGAAATAAATTTGTTTGCACTCTTTGCTCACTCCATTGCCATACTCTCTGATTGCATGGAAGAACTTGAATCATTTTGGGCACCTCCAACGCTGGTTAAGGTGTGATGAGTTAAACTTTCTAAATACCTTATTTTTTGCTCTATTGAACAAATGTGTTGTCATTACATAAGTTGGAAGAAAACTCCTAAAAGGTATCAGGTTGTATGTTAACATAGAAGGTATGTTCCTATATAAGGCAAAGTAATAGTGTGAGAAATGCTTTTCAGTCTGAACTCTTGCTTAATCTATCATTGTAGTAACATTCCAGTGAAATGTGTCATATGTATTTGTAGATAAGATAATGCACTGCCTGTGGAAATGTATCCAGTGATAACTGAAAGCTTTCTCATTTTGGTAGTATAATGGAACATTAGTCAAGTGCTTGGTTGTTCTTCAGTCTCAATTTACATAAGTCAGCTCATGGTGAAAGTCAAGGGATGCTGTGTAAGTCATTTTAGAGCAGAGGATTTTGCTGGTAGTTTTATTCCCAGTACTTTCAACATTTGCTATGGAACTTTTTCTGGGGAATAGAGAGATGACACTTGCTGCCTATGGTAAGAGTTTCATTAGTGGAGTTGAAACAAATGTTAAGATCACTACATTTGCCTACAATTTGCAACCAAACAAGAAGATCAAAGCTGGTAAAAGACTTGATTGCTCAACCCTATATCTAATCCATCTCACAGATGGGATTTGAGAAAACTTTCTCCAGAACGTACTTGTAAATTCAAATGTTGGCACAAAAAAGACTTGATAAAATTTAAGAGCAGCTGTTGATAATATGTAAAACTTTCCTAACAGTATTTTCACTTGTGCCTAATCCTCTGGTACTAACTGTAGTCTGCAATTTTACATTTTGTTTGAATGCTGGTTTTGTTGCTTCATTAGCTCCCTTTTTCTCTTTCTCCTTTTTTTATCCTGCCTTTGCTGCTGCTTTCCATCTTCTGTCCAGCTCCATCTTTCGACAACTCCCCGTATAGCACTCCACTTCCTGAATACTCCAGTTGCCAGCCTCCTTCAGCACCTCCTCCATCATATGCAAAAGCAGTCTCAGCACCAATGGCAGAGGCCACACCGGAGTACGCTGTAGTGACTTCTGCACCACCGACTTCCACTCCCCCTACACCGCCTCTAAGGCACTCTGCATCACGTTTTGCTACATCCTTAGGCTCAGCTTTCCACCCCGTTCTCCCCCATTACGCTACGGTTCCTCGTCCGCTGAACAAAAGTTCCCGGCCCCCTTCTCCCGTCGGCGCCGCGGCGACTTTGCCTCCCAGCACAAAGCCGGCGGCCTGGTCCGCGCCCAGTTTCGCCCCCCTGCCCCCGTCTCCTCCAGTAATGATAAGCAGCCCACCAGGCAAAGCCACTGGCCCGAGACCTGTCCTCCCAGTGCCGGCTTCCAATCCAGTGACCCACATGTCCACGTCTCCCACGGCTCCTAACGGGCTTCCTGAAAACCTGGCTTATGCGGTTCCTTCACCTTCTACCTCAGGTCCAACGCCGCCTCCGCCGCCTCCTCCCCCCCCACTGCCTTCCTTTCCGCCTCTGTCACTCTCTGGACCTCAAGCTTCTCCTTCTCCCAACTCCCCGAATGCCTCGACTCCCTCATCCAAGCCTAGTGTTCTCCCTTCTCCCTCTGCAGCTACCCCTGCCTCTGTTGAGAACTCTCTAAACTCTGTGCTGGGAGACTCCTCTGCTTCTGAGCCAGTCTTGCAGGCAGCCTCTCAGCCGGTTGAAGCTCCGACCCAGCAGGGTAAGGCTTTCTGTTATTGCTACTAATGCGCTAAGCAGGGCGGAGCCCGTGGGTGTGAGAGCCCCTAAGTGCCCCCAGGAGTTAACACTGCTTCCAGAGCTGCAGGGATCCTAGTGCCAAGCATCCCCTGGAAAACTGGGGTAAGGGAAACAGAAGAGCTCTGTGCTTAGGAGCCGATGTTCTGTGGCCTGAGTAAAATTCTAATTTCTTAAAACTCACCTGTCGAGAACAGAGTTTGTCAAATTCTCGCTCGGTAAACCCTGCAGTGTGGATTTATTTGGAAAGTGGTGTTACCAGGCAGGATCATTAGTTTCCTAATGGCAGCCAGTGTAGAAGAGAGTATATGTGGCTTTGGACATGTAAATGACCTTCAGTGAGGAAAAATTCAAATTTAGAAAGCAGTGTGTGACACCTACAGCATTTCTTTCTGGACAGTGATTGTATTGAGCCTGGGCTGTGTGCAAATTCACATATACGTGTGTATTTAGGTACAGAGAGAGTATTTTACCAGTGTAGCTGAAATGACTTTGGACAAAAAGTTTAATTAAGCAGGTTGCAGCCTTAATGAACCCTCCACCAATATGATAGAAATATATTCTACATGGTAATACATGTCTTTGTTAACCTGAATCCTGCTCCTGTATTGGTTTAGAATAGATTTAATAAATGTAGGTCTTTGTATAGAACTCTGGAGTAGCTCTAAAGGTGTGGGCAGAGGGGCTCCTGGGAGATAAGCAGCCTGGTACAAGCCATGCAGAATGGACCCTGTTTGCATGCTCCTGTCTGAAATGAAGGTCTGAGCTGCTTTGGGTTGGAGTGGGAATAGAGTGAATGGCCTTACTTCTAGTATGGAATAAAAGTGTGCACTTGTACAGTGAGTGATGCCAAGACAGTTTTACAGGCTTTTAAATTTCTGCAGTGATTAGCAGAGTAGGCTACCAGGAAGATTCATATGTGAAATTCCTGCCTTGAGAGATTAAGGTAGTTGTGCAGCACTTTTCCTGCCTTATGGCAGTTCGGGTGGGACAGAGGTAGGATCTGTGGAGGTGTGGAGCTGTTGTCTAAGTCAAAATTTCTCAAACTCTTCCTATAATAATACAGTGATCATCAGAATTTTCTTTTTCAAAAATACACTTTATTATTTGGATAACAATGTGAATTTAAAGAAGTAAAAGAATGCTAGAGAAAAAACAGAAGAGCTTCTTCCCATCAGCTTGAAGTGTGTCAGTCTTCTAACTCACTAATTAGTGTTTGTATTAAATTATAAAAGTTGATTGCTGGAATTGTTTTAAAGGAAAGATTTACATACAGCTTAGAAATTAGCATTGGCACACGAACCGAATAGTTCAAGGGTTCAGATGTTTGGGTGATGTGTTGGTGCTTGTTAATACAATGAGATACTGTTGAGCAGCAGTGAGCACATCCTATTGTTCCTCCTGCTAGGATGCTCATGCATGACTTGACTCTGCCTGTTTCCTGGTGTGAAGTAGTTCTTGGTTGCAGCACAGAACCTGACTGGAGGGGTTTCATGTAAATGTCTCTGGAACTGTCTGATCTCTCAGTATTTCTCAGTAATATCTCAGCGTACTGTGTAATTTTTTTTAGTACATTGGATAAGAATGCTTCTCTCCAGCTGAAATTCAGTTTCTTACCCAGTATCTTACCAGTTTTAATGTCTCATACACTGACCAAAAGAACCACTATTTCAATGGAAGCAAGACCTTTGTTTTCCAAATCCTTAGCGTCTTCTGTTTGTTTTCTCTCTGACACTAGGTGTTGTCCAAGGACCACCTGCACCTCCTCCTCCACCTCCCCTGCCCCCTGGCCCAGCTCAGTCTTCAGTAGCAGCCCCACCTCCTCCTGGCCCTCCACCACCTCCTCCACTCCCACCCTCGGGGCCTCCTCCGCCGCCGCCGCCGCCTCCTCCGCTGCCCAGCCAAGCTCCTCCCGTTCCCCTGCCACCCCCGGCTCCCCCCCTGCCAGCCTCTGGATTTTCAGCGGGATTCGTGTCCGAAGATAATCGCCCTTTAACTGGACTAGCAGCTGCACTTGCTGGAGCCAAACTTAGGAAAGTCTCACGGGTAAATATAACTCTGGTTTCTTTTTCCCGCTCTTGTCCCCAGTTCTAACCTTTGTTCAAGGTTAACAGCGGTATCAAGACATTTGGGGTAGGCTTAGTTCATTAAGAAAATACCATTACAGGATGTGCTGCCAGCCCATGCCATTCTTTATGCAGTTGTGTCTTTCTTGCGTATGAACTTTGCTGGTTTCATGAAGTCAGCTCTCATTCTGTTGGCACATCTGCTGTCTTTTTGTGCACTCTGAAGGGTGAAGACTCCTCCAGTTCGAGTGGAGGAGGAGGAGGCTCTGCTTCATCCAAAACCGATGGTGGCCGTGGAAATGGACCCCTTCCCTTGGGAGGCAGTGGGTTGATGGAAGAAATGAGTGCCCTGCTGGCCAGGAGGTGAGGAGCTGTTCCTGTTCTGCTCCAGTTGCTTAGTCATCACACAGGTGGGATTTGGGGTACCTGCTTGCAGCTGGCTGAGGATCAGATAGGCAGCAGCTCGTGGTTGCTTTGGGAAGCTGATCGTGTTTCATGAACAGCCATTTTTATTTGAGTGTAATCCAGTACTTCTGTGTAAGCCTTTGTGCAGCAGTAGGGGAGGGCATAGAGACTTCAAATTGCACAGTTGCTTTGGCAGGAGGGCTTTGCCTTTGAAGGTGTTTTGAAAGTACTTCTTAAAACACTAATTTTCATGAGGCTGTGTAAGTCGTTAATTGCAGTAAACAACATTCTTCCATCTTAAAGCCACGATGAGCTTGGTAACTTTTGTGTCTGCTTACAGGAGAAGAATTGCTGAAAAGGGATCAACAGAATCAGAGCAGAAAGAAGATAAAGCTGTGAGTTGAGAAATTATATCTAATTCACATTACTCAATACAAGGATTATCAGAGAGATTCCAGTGGTGTACAAGAGATTATTTATACTTTACTGTATAAATATACACGCATATAACCACCACTTTGTGAAGTGTTTACTCATTTTCTGTATACAGTTGAGCAGAATCATTTTAAATATATATAAAACCTGAAATATTTAAGCAGTCGAGATTGACTCTTGTGAATCTATCAGATTATAAAGTGTTGGAGTTTAAAACATGCAGAATATTCCTCCGCATGTTTTAAACTCCAACAATTAAGATTTTTTTTTTTTCTCCCTCCCTCCTCTCTCCCTATTCCCTCTCTTCTCCCTTTTAATCAGGAAGAATCAGAGTCTTCATCTTCTAAGGTTTCTTCAACAAGCACACCTGGTAAGTAGCTGAGGTCTGTGAGCTCTGGGACTCTGTAATGCTAAAATCTATTGACACATCTCAGTCAGCTCTGCTGAATTTTGGAGCCTGCCTCTTCTTCTGTGATAACAGCCTGGGGTTAAACTGTAGACTGGGTCTTGGTTCAGAAGATGCTGGATAAAAAGTACATAAGTCAATAAAGAATGTAAGTGCAGATTGTTGAAATTCTTTGCCCATGATCCCTCTGCTGAAGAAGCAGTGTTTGGAGCTCTGTAGCCAACACCTCTGCTGCACTCAGTAAGGAAAACTTACACATTATGGAGTTGGCCAAGAGGTATTGTCAGCATACATATATATTCATATTCTAAATTATTGTCTCTCAAGAGACACTCAAGGTTTTCTTTTCCTGTCCTTTATTAGTACCCTGTACTCTCAGTTTCCCTGGCCACCTCTCACTACTTGCCTGCAAAAGAGGGAGGCTGGCTGTGCCATATAACCCTGCAGTTTGTCATCCCAAAGAGCAGTGGAAGCAGAAGGGAAGCAACTGGATAATGAATAAACCAACATTCAGGCTGTTCCAGCTTCCTCTGCTAATTGCCTGCCCATGTGTACACTTCTCCTCTAGATGATTCAACCACTTGATGATGTGCAGGCCTTAATATTGAAAACCACTGCTGCAGTGTGAACAAAACCCAGGTGACACCTGGCTGGGGAATAAAAAAGGAGTGCTAGGAGTTGTGTGTCCAGATGAAAATAACTGGCAGACTTAATATTGAGATACAGGCACTCATCAGGGAAGTCAGACTGCAAGGAAATAAATGACATCACACAAATCAAGTTTTTCACACACAACCCCCATCCCTTTTTTTCCCCTCTTCTTTTAAGAGAGTCTGCTTCATTCTGTTAAATACATTCTATTAAACAGAAAAGACATTAGCCTTAGGAAATGACTGGTTTTGGAACACTTCTGACAATATAGGCCCAAAATGAAGGAAATTAAAACCAGTGGAAGTGGTTCCTTTAATCGGTGATGATAAGAAGCCTCATCAAATCTGTTAAAAATGTCAAATGCATTCAGAATTTGTCCATTCCCTTCCAGCTCAGAAATTTTCTCCATTTCTTGCTGTGTGATGCTCTGGTAATGCTGAGACTCATCACTGGAACAGGTCTTCAAAGTGTTCTAAAAGGAATGCTTGGCATCCTTGAGCAAACTGCAGCCATAGCAGAAGTTTCTCAATTTTGCAGATACAGATAAAATCCTGCTAAAATAACTCCAATGGCAGGACAAGTCCTGAAGACTGGTGTATAAAATTAGATTTAAGGCTTATTGCTAGCATAAGTAGCCTGTACTTGGCTGGGTTACAGACTATGCTGGCAGACTCCTGCAATTTAGATATTCTCAGTATCCAGCTGCATCCCAGGGAACTTTCTGGTCAGTATGAGACTCTCAAAAGGCCTTTCTGCCTCTCTGCTTGCCCAGCTTAGCAGAGCTAAGCAATATGATAGAAAAGGAGCAGACCAAACAGATTCCAAATCTGAAATGAAGGCTGATAAGATCAGTGGCACACTGAAGTCCTGAGTAAGTAATGATAGCAAGTAATAACAATCCACACTACAGAAAGGCTGTTTTAAGTTGTGCAGGTTGTAAGGAATGAACCTTCTCCTTTCTTGTTGCTCAAAGATATTGTAGTTTTGTAAGGTTGTATCTGCTGGCACATCACCGAAACTGACACTGAATTAATTTTATAACATTAACAGCTTAGGAAAACTCCTTTAGCTTAAAAACCTCTAACTCAAGTATTTGAAGCTGACGGGTTACAGAATTCCATGTTTCACAACTGAAGCAATACAATATATAAAATAGAGGCAGACCTTCTCCCAGCTGGGTTAAGAATCAAATGGCATTTACAGTGTCTGGGAGACCAGTGAAACTTTAAAATGCTCTCACTTGATGCATTCACAGATGAATACAACAGGAGGTAGCTTAATATGAAAGAGCTAAAGCAGTGTAGTAAAAAGAGCAAAACACCAAGCACCTGACTTGAGTTGCCATGTACTTGAAGTTTCCTCACATAAGTTACAAAGTGAATAGAAAAAGACAGCTTTTAATCTCCTCACTCTGTTTTCCAGAACTAACAAGAAAGCCTTGGGAAAGGACAAATACAGTGAATGGAAGCAAGTCACCTGTTATTTCCAGGTACTCCTCTTCTGTACCAGCTGTGTTTTCCTTACGTTTGTTCTTGTTGCACACACCACTAAAGATACTGCACTAGAATATTAAAGATCATCTTGATACTGTTAAAAGCAAAATGTATAGGTTTAAAATTGCTGCTATGAAACTGCTTTTAGCAGTTTTTAAGTAGAGCTGAAGGGTTACTTTTGGAGAAGGCTAATAAGTGACATTTTTGACATTCAAATCAAAATAGTACCTAAAAAAGCTTCTTTAACAATTTTTGGTGTATAACCTGAATTAAAAGGTACATATTTGACGACAGCAATGTTTAAGTCTTTATTCTGAAGTCTGGAATTCCCTGCAAGGTGAAATCAACTTCAGTGCTGCAGTTCACATATTCAGTAGTAAATCTAGAGAATAGGTGTTCTTTCTATTTCCCTGCTACTCACAGAATGCCTACGTGGATATCTAAGCCATCTTGATAAGATTTGATTCTGTGACAATTTTCAGTACCTCTTGTACCAATCTAAGGAAGTCCATCCTAAAGAAGTGTAGAAATATTTTATATCCTTCAGTGCACCTACCAGTTTTGGTAACTTGTCAGCAGGTAGGCAGAGAGTGTTCTGGTAGGCATTTCAGTGAGTGAAATGGCTGCTTTAGCAATTTTTTGGAGGTATATTTAGTTGTCATTTACTTTGAGCAGAAAGCTTGTGGTTCATCTAGAATTCCTGTTTAGTTTATTGTGTGCACAGAGGCAAAAGGGCTGTGACCCCTGATAGATAAGCTTGAGAAAGTTACCAGAATTTCTTGAGAGGAAACAAAACATGCCCAGCTTGGGAATGTTGTGTTTGAAGTTGCTTGAATTCTCCTTAAAGTTTGGCTGTTTGAAACAGCTGTACAAGATTGGGTGATCAGAGTATTGAAAACAATTGTTCTCTGAATGGCCTCACTTGTAGTTGAGGTCTTCAGTTCTAGGATGCAGCACTAAACACTCTAAATATCTTGAGACAATATCTTTGTCAGTCTTTTAGAATAAATCCAGGAGTTTGAAGTGTCTTCAGCCTTGGTTCTGGTTGCTTGCTTTGTTTTTTGTCAAAAAGCAGGTGCCATTGGTGGTGATGTTCTCTCGGCTACGCTGCCAGTGTAGCAAAATGCTGCATCACCTTTGGCCTTGACTTTCCCAGGCCCTCTTCCCCCTCCTCCCCAGCAGGTCTGACCTGCTTTTACCAAGGTCTCTTGTGCTGATACCTTGATCTGCTTCAAAACGTGGTGTTGAGGTGGAACAGAAATAATGGGTGTAAGGAGTGCTAAAGAGCATTTTAGAGTTGATATTCTGTATGACAGTTGCTGATCTGGCCCTTTGACTATGGATACTTTCCTCAAATTGCTTATCCATACGGTAAATGGATTAATAAGTAGGACAACTCTCTATATCTGACTCTTTGGGAGTCTGGAATGTTCTGAAGTCTTGATTCTACCTGCCCCTACAGCAGCAGGTTTTTGTAAATTGTTTCATGCATCCAGTTTCAATGATTTGTTCCAACTGGCGAAATTTAGAGGTTACTGAGGTCTGTTTAAAAATGTTTTTTGACCTAGAGGAGTACAGAGGATTTTTGAGATTTCTCTTAGATATATTGGAGCGCTCTCTCCATGAAGCTTTTGTCTTCATTCATCCAGTGGAGAATGTGGATAGAATTTAACTTGAAGTGAGCTTCTCTGGCTGTATACTCTAAAAGTACTTCCAAAAGAAGAATTCTGTGTTTATTTAACATCAATAGTCTTTTCCAGTCATAACCTGCTGGAAGGTGCCATAGCACATACTTTAAGCCTGCTGATACAATTTTCTAGCCAGCGTTGGCAGCTTGCTCTGTCAGGATGAAGGAAATTTCATACAAAGAGAAGGTGTTAGAAGAAGTCTCTCTTGAATATCTTTGTATTTTTCTTAGTTCTCTCAATTTGCCAGCTTGACAAGTGTCTCTCAGCAAGCAGCTTGTTAAACTAGCTTGGTTTAGTCAAGGGGAGCTCCTGTTTGAGCAACTAGTACTGTGTTTGCCAGAAGGGGATTTCTTGCACCTGGTAGGGCTGGGCAGCCTGCTCCTGACCTCTGCAGGGAGGATGTGAATGAGTCACTGACATGGATTAAGCAAAGCAACCTTCAGAAACTGGCAAGTCAGCAAAAGCTTCCACAGAGGTACACGGTGCAGTGGTATTCAGAATGAATGTTATCAGTATTTTAAAATAAAGTAGTGTCCTGTCTAAAATCAGTCCCTTTCTTCTAGTAGCAAACAGAAAAGACTTAAGCTGTGGGCTTTTAATATCTCCTGAAACATGCACGTTGAACTCTTGAATCTACTGAAACCCTATGGTGTTTAAGGTGCTAAAACTGGACAAAATTAAGACCTATTATAGCTTTTAAAGGTAGTGTTTCTCCCCCTAATAGACGGGAATCTCCATGGAAAAATCTGCTTGCTTCTGAAAACAGGTTCTATGATTCATTAAACAGGTATCATCCTGTTGGGATTTGAGACTTCCTAATAACCCCTTTGACCAGTTCAGGGTTGGACTTTTTCTACATGGCTTGGTAATCACCACATGCACCACCAGGTTCCAGTGAGCCCATTTTTGGGCTGGTTAAAAACAGATGGTGTCAAAGGCAAATTGAGATGGCTTAAGAACCAGGTATGAATTCATATAAAATACTGGTTTTCTGGCAGTCTCCACCTGCAAAGGTACAAAATCCTGTTGAATATGCCAGGATTTAGTGGACCATTTGCAGTGTTTTAAGAAGCAGGTTTTCAAAACTGTAAGTTTAGATACAGAGGAACAGGAATTAATTTTCTAGGTGTATTTTCACATCTGCTTTTTGATTAAAAACTTAAATTAATGTTTCTATTTGGAACATATTCACAAGTTAGTCAACATCATGTGTACCTTTTGCTGGAGATCTAAATTTCACTCTCTAGTGGTCATAAACTACTGACATTGAAACCTTTCAGGTTTTCAGAGCTTTCCAGAGGTAAATGTTTTCCAGAGCCCCTCAGAATTACTGAGTCAAATTCCAGCTTTGTTTTTCATGACAGCACTCTTTGTGGTGATTACTTAATCTTTTTGTATGAAAAGTTCCCCTTTTAGCTACTTCTCTTGGGTGGTGTATTCTGCATGTTGGCATGAATAAAATCTTTCTTTTGCATGCTTGGTTGAAGGTGTGTTAGGGACTCTCAGGGCTACCTCACTGTCCTGTTAGGCAATGCTATGAAAAACCACACGGGAGAGCTCTTTAGCCACGCTGGGATTGAATGGCTGGGAAGTTTTTATTCTCTAAATTTCAACTGTTAATGTTTTCCTAGATGACAACTGCATTCAGGCTGAAAAAGGAAAAAAAGTAGCATCATTTGGAGAGGATGACAGCTACATTTTCCCGAGATTAGAAATTATCTATTTTGCCAATTATGATGTTTCAGTATTTGAATTGAGAATGTTTTGCATTTTGGAAAGCAAAAAGGGAGCACATTGTCAGGATTGAAGGGGGGGCGGGATTCATAAAGAAGCTTTCCTGTGGAGATTTTTAACAGCAGCAGTAGATGGTTATAGTGGGTAAAACTGACTTTTTGTTCTAAAGATATGAAGGAAAAAAGAACAGTCTGTTTGTGTAGAACTGTTCTTTTAAGTCATCTTATTAATACATTAAACTCGTAAGTAATTTAAAAAGAAAGCCAAACTGAAATATACTGTTGGTAGGATTTTTCCATTAAGGCAGGCTCTAGGTGCCTGTTACCAATTGCCAGGAGCTGCCTTTAAGAGGTTTTTTTTTTTCAGTCCTGTTGGATAAATGCTGTGATGCTGCAGTGTATGGAAATAGAACTATGGTCAATGGAAATGATCAGAAACTATATATGAGCTATCTGAAAAACTCAGCTGTTCTGCCTGGACTAAGTCAGGGCTCACAATTTCAGGTGTGAACTGCAACTAACTCTTTAAATACCTGATGAAACAGCAATTGCCAAAGATCTCAGCTGATGAACGTTTTTGAGCAAGGAATTCTTCCATTCTGAACTAAGCCCTGTGACATGTAAAGAGTTTTGTAGAAGATCCTAAGCTGTGGTTTGCCTTCATAGCATTAGTGCACACAGTAGATTCTCTGGTGGTTGCAAGGTGAATTCTGTTTTCCAGCTTCTTTCACTATCAAGTTATTCCATATTTCATCTTCTGTCTTACTTGCTGGATTGTGTGTTTAATTTTGGTGTGTTTCAAGCAACAGTAATTAGCAATTTCTCTCTGGGAACTTAAATTTAAACTGTGTGGACTTAAGTCTTTAAAGCTGTGACAGTTGAGGTTTGTGATCCCAAGGGAAGAACAAGTATCTAATCAACATTTTGATTTGCACCCTTTTCTGTTAGGAGTCAAATTTTGAGTGTTCTTCTTCAGTTAGCAAGTCAGAAAATAATCCTGTCAGGTTGTAAAAGTCAACAAGACAATCCAGTGTGCGGTTCATTCAACTCTTACTGAACAAAACCAGCATAATAGGATAATTTCCTTATGGATAAACACCTGTCTTATAAGGGAAGATGCAGGGAAGCTCAAGGTAGTGATTTTGTAAAACAAACAGAGAAAGAAAGTATTTTTTTTGTTCCTGTCCACTTTTATTGCAGTAAATCAGTCTGCATCCTCATGTAACAAATGCAGAAAAATGCAGTGCTAAATGAATTCATCCTGTGTAGGAATTTTGAAGGCACACACTGAGTGTAGGCCAGGCTATTATGTTCAGAGATGCCACATACATGGGCAATGAAATAGGACCCAGCTCAGTCTCCTTTATACCCTACCTTTACTTAAAGTTAGCATGCTGTAATAATGCTAAACATCAGGGGAACTTCTTGAGATGAATTTTCAGGAATTTTATCAGCAACTTCTTCTTGGGTAGAAGTTTTATAGGTAAGGGAGGGAGAAGGCTAGCCAAGATGTAAAATGTATTTAAGAACAGCAGAACATTCCCCCCTTTTTGGAGAACTCTTATGGTAATCCTGCTGAACATCCAGGCTCTGTCTCTGCTCATAGCTCTAGTAAGTCCATGAGTCTGAATTACCCCTTAAATGAAAGAGGGGAGCAGGAAAGAGAAGTTGAAAGGCAGGAACCCCCCTTCTTTTGGAATCTGTGTCAAAAGTCCAGGTGATTTGGGTAAGCAATTTTTTGATGTCTAAAAGAGAGTATTTCATAAGCAAACATCAAACATGGCATAGTTCAAAACATCAGAATTTCCTCTCAAGTATCACCTGATAAATCTTGCTGCTGTTACAGTATTTGCTTTCAGTAGCTTCAGAAAGCAATAATGGAATTATTGAGGTTGCAGAGCAGTTGGGTAACACTGCTTGGGTCTGTCAACTGTTGAAAATCCCCCAGGGTGATTGCTCAGCATTCATACAGTCAGCATCAACATGCAGTCATTAGTGGGAGTGCTTCCTTGGGAGAGCAGCTTTCGAGTGAGCAAGCAGTTAGAAAAGGAAAGTACTTGACATTTGGAGGCATTCAGCTTTTCATGCCCATGTGTGTGTTCATGCCCACTGTGAAGAAATCAGAAACCACTGACAGTGAAATCTGTCTGCTGCTTTGGAGGTTCTTGAAGTTTTGAACTAATAATTGTTATGGTAATTAATATTTCCAGTGTGTGGAGAACATTCTTGGGTGTTGCTTTCTATTCTGTGTGGTATTTTGGGTCTGCTTGATTTATCCCACTCCCAACATTTTTTTTTCCGTTCTGATTTTTTTACTGTGGTTTTGTTAGACAAATGTCAGCAATGGGGGAGTCCTATGTATCCAGTAATAATGAGCCAGCAGTAACTCATGGATGTGTTTTTGTGCTGCAGACCAAAATCTACACCAACGGGGCAGCCCAGTGCCAACGGAGTACAGTCGGAAGGTCTAGATTATGACAGATTGAAGCAGGTATGTGGATAATGCTTTCAAAAAGATTGCTATATCTGTTGGATATAAGGACTTGCAGTTGTCCAATACCAGTTTTTAATGAAGTGTTTTGTCAGCCAGTTCCAAAGTTAATGATTTAGTAATTACTAGACTTTACTTTTGCCCAGGCATGTGTCAGGATTCTTGGGCATTGGAGCTGTAGGATGGTTGCTTAGACAGCCCTGTTGCTTTTTCACAAAGTTCCTGCTTTTGCATCAGGCAGCACACACAAGATGGTGTTGACATTGTTGATGGAACTGGGAAATCAGTCTGCCTGGAAAACCTTTCCTCCTCTTCTCTGTATCCAAACAAGCCACAAGCCCTTAGGGCAGCTCTAGCAGAACAAATATCACCATGTTTTTAATATCAGATGTGAGCGCCCCTGGTCACAAGTTTGGTGGTGGAAGAGCATCCAGGGATGCTGTCTTTTGTGTAGCTTTCCAATTCAAGAGCAGAGGAATCCTGTGGGAGTTGTGGATTTGGAGGTGTGGGATCTCCAAGTGGTGTTTGGATCATTGGCTCCATTCCCAAGTGGGGAGGGAGATTCTGGTGCAGACTGCAGCTCGGTGGGTGGTTCTAGAGCCTCTTTTACTTTGGTAGCAACTTTTAGTTGGCTCTAGACCAGATCCCCATGTAGTGCTTTAGGTTGGGGTATGGATCAGTTGGTTCTGGGTTGGGTCCTGGCTCAGAAGGTAGTTCTAGAGTGGCTTCTGGCCTGGGTGAGTGGCTCTGGAGGAGCTTAGAGAAAATGATGGAAAAAGCAGCAAGCAGGGACAGCACTTCACTCTGTTGCCTTCATTCCATCACATTCCACTGGGACTGGGATCTTGATACTTTGATTCTCCCTTTTTTATTTTCTTGTAATATTTCTTTGATTTGTGGTGTTTAGTGAGCTCCTTTCTTTGCATTCTACATCACATTTCATCTGTAGCAAAGCTTCCTCATTCTTAACCCTTCTCATCTCATCAATTCTACAGGAATCAGTTTGTGACACTTGTAGAGACTGTTCTTTCTGCATTGTACCTGCACTGATAATGTTCTAGGGATGTCTTAGGTTTTGAGGATTAACTTGGAAGGTGAGGGGTGGGTTAGGTTTCTCAGAAGGGTTAAGGATTAATGGGAAGGATTGTAGAGGGAGAATTTTAGATTTCTCACCACAGAAATTTACAGGTGGCAAAACTAATCTGTTTGCTAATCCATTATTTATGCTCTGACACATTTCAGGACATTTTAGATGAAATGAGGAAGGAGTTAACAAAATTAAAGGAAGAACTCATTGATGGTAAGTATTGCACTGTTCACTGCTGCTGCTCAGTTTTTAGAGTAGCTGCAGGTGCTTTAAAATGTTAATACAATTTATTAGTGGCCTGAGAGTGATTTATTGTTAAAAGTAGCTCTGTTTTTTGTCTGGTGGCAAACCACTGGTACCAGACCTGTTCCAATTGATGTGCTTCAGTGATTCCTCTCCTGGGGGTTTTGTTTTAGTAGAACATTGACACCAATGTGTCTTTCAAGAGTGGCTGAAGTGATGCTGTATTTGGGTGATTTGAAGTTATCCTTAGTACCATGTGGTGGTAGTTGGATTATTTTTAAATAATCCAGAGCTGCTGAGTTAGGTATTTCAAAACTAATAATATTCAGAGGAGAATTGTGCTTCCAGCTTTCACTTACCTGTTTGATCTGTAACATAAGAGTCGAAGAAAAGAATTCTCACAGTTTTTTTTATTTTAAGAGAAGTTATTTTCCTATGTAGCCTTCTGTTCTTAAGGGAAATCCTTGAGAAAGCATAATTGTAAAGGTCCATCTGTCAGGAATTAAATAAAACTCTGTGCATGATTTACTACCTTGGTGAGGTGGGAACTAAAAATTAAGATTTTACCATAAATTTTACAGGAAGGAAAAAAGGTAGTGCCTGATTGATAATGCCACTTCTCTGAAAGCCACCTGGGGCTGCCTTAGGTGTTGGTTTTTCACGTTGTTAGAGCAGGGTGAGCCTGCTTTGAGGGGTCAGTTGTGTGTCCCAGCTTCCTGCCCTGACTCACTAACTCTGTCTCTCTCTCTGCAGCTATCAGGCAGGAACTCAGCAAGTCCAATACTGCATAGAAAGACTCGTACTAAGCCAATGTGACTCTTTAACTTGATATAAAACTGACTACGTTTTGTGAGCTGTTAGAAGAAAACGGAGACAGACAGACACTTGGAAGGAGGGAGAAACAACCTATTCTGAAAAGCTTCAGACACATCACTCTGGTGATAATACTATTCCCCTCCTAGTTTGCAGCTTTTTTCTGACCTTTACAGCAGGGTGGAAAAGACTCTTAAAGTTACTGTAATGATTATGCAGAAATTCCTACATCTATCAGACAAGATCACAGTGCTTTGAAGTCTACTCATGTCAAGATAAAATTGCACATGTTTCAGAATTTGTTGTTAAAACAAAAAAAAACAAACAGGGAAAAGCTTGGGAAGGCTTTTCAGAGAGGTTTTCTTTATTAATGAAGGAGTTAGCAAGTTATACTGTTGTACTTCAAATGTATCTCAGGTTTGTCTTCCTATCATATCTGATATTTCCATGAGTAATTTAAGAGATCAGATGTGTAGAGGTTCAGTTCACAAGACAAGGAACAATTAGAGACACATGCTTTTAAAGGGCAATATTTGTAAGTAAGGATGACCTAGATGGTGATGGCATATCAAGATATTGGAATTTTATGATAGGAAGCCTCTCTAGTTAGCCTTCATGCAATTTTCTAGGAAAATTAAAAAAAAAAAAAAAAAAAAAAAAAAAACCAAACNNAAAAAAAAAAAGCAAATACAGTCCAGAGATTAAAGATGTAGATGCCTTCCTACATTGTTACAATGCTTTACCAAATCTAAGACTTCGACATAAAGTGAATCAGCAGTCAAATGTAAATCATTAGTATGTTGTAGATTTACAGTAGATTTTGGGGCTTTTTTTAGATTTATGCATGTGGACATTTTGTAATGTAACACAACACAGCCAGCTTTTTAATTAAAAGAAAAATTGCATGTCACAGAGTAGCCTTTTCATTTGTAAGGCTTAATTTATGCCCAGAAAGATGTGGGAAGAGGGAGGGGGAAGGTGACACGTTTTTATTACTTTCTACACTTTTTCTTCATCTTACATGCATGTGTAATAATGAGGAAAACATGACTTTTATCAGTAACCATGTTAATGGAACCAGGTACTTGATCCTTTTGTATCTTTTTTCAGTTTTCTATTTGAAATTCAGTAATAGCTTCCAATAATGGTTCTGAAACTCCCAGGTGAACCAAACTCGTTTCTCAGTGAGAGAAAAAACGTCGTAGGCATCTGACGTGCTGAGGATGCCCCTGTGTAAGTGCGTTGTCCTTCACCTTTTCACCATGACCCTCTGCTTCACCCTTTTCTGAGACTCCTTTTTTTTGGTTGTTTAATGAAACAGAACAGCAGTAGGTACCTGAGAACCATCAGGTCACAGTAAATGGCCCCTTCTCCTCCTAATTTATCTGCCACCCTCCTTTCCAAAAAGACTCAAAACCGACAAAAAACCCCCACAGCTCCTCATGACACAAACCCTAAAAAAAACAGCAATGATATGCCATTGGTTTTGCTCAACAGTTTGAGAATCATTTTTAGGGGAGATGATACCTCTCTCTTTCCCAGGGTTTGCAATCTTATGAGTGTAATTTTTTTTTTTTTTAGTTTTGTTTTTTAATGTGGCAAAGTTCAGTGGAATAGAAATTCTGCAAATTGGCTCCGTAGTGCTTTGGACAAAGAATATGGATCAAAATCTTCCATTTTCCTTTGCACTGTCCATTTTTCCAAGCTGTGTTTGCTTTGGGATCTGTGCTGATGCAGAAGAAAAGTTTACTTACAGCTTGTGGAGAGATTTGCTTACAAGTACAGGCAGCTCCATTCGTGGCACAGATGCTTTCAATAACAGCCTGTCTAGAGTGCTGGACACCAAAGCAAAACAGCATTTTAACAGCTTCAGAAAGGCTTCCATTGGAAATTTTTCTCCCATTCAAACATTGCCCGATCTTATAGGTTCAGATTTGCCTAACTCCATTTTTTTTTTTTTAATAAAGAGGAGAAACAACATCACTTTTCTGCATGCATTTATTGAAGGCATTATAAAGAAAAAAATCCACAGTAAGCTTGTCAAGTACTGTTTTTCTCAAAACAAGAGGAGGCATTTTCATCTTTGTTGATGTAGCTTTTTGTTTAATACAGACTTTTTGAGCAGTAAGGATGTTTACCCTTGTCAGAAATCACGTTTGATTCGTTTGTAGGAGGGTTCAGGAGTTACATAGTGGAATAGCATGGATGGCTATAAGTGGTCCAAAATTAAAGGCTGAACTTCTAGATTGTGCAAGGAACTGGCTTATGCACTAAACGTTTTGTGCCTTGGTCTACAATTAACATGATTTCTGTTTAAAAGAAAAAGGAACAGATGTTGTCTTTTTGTGCTGCTTCTACATACATCCTTTCTGTAATCTCAACCTGCAGAACTGGTTCTTTCCAGTAAATTGGATTGAATTAAAGATTACTGTAGACATTTCCTGACCTACTGACAGTTGTGCCGTTTCCAGAGATTTCAGTATTGAAAATGAACTGCGGGAGCTACGATTATTTTGCTTACTGGTGACTTCAGTTCTTTAAAAACCATATTGTGGTGGTTCTGTGCTTTTGTACAATGGATGTCTTAAGCTGAGGGTGGTTTAAGGGATCCTTCCTAATGCCAGGAGGGCGTTGCTTTTCTCAACACTGTGATCTGACCTGTGATAAACCTGCACTATAGACAAGTGGCTACCAAGTCAACCGCAAACCAACTGAATGTAAAACCCTTAGTGCTGGTGCTGAAATCTCTTCAGACAGTCATAATGATTTCCAGTTTGTTGTTTTAAAGTTATCGAGTGTCAATCAAAGACTGAAGCTGTTCACTAATGAATGTTGACTTTTCATGCATTTAGGTTTACCTTTTTAGTTTCTCAGTTCATTCTCTGCTATTTTTATCATATTGTGTCATTTTAAATTTCTTACATGCTAACGTTTTGTTTGAGCGAATGAAATAAAATTGCAATATATACATGTTGCCACCATTTATTTCTGGAACCTCACAGAAGACTCTCTGATATTTACTACTGAAAGTCCCTAAATTTTTAATGACTGTGGTCATTCCTTACTCCTTGATTCCACCTCTCCTTTCTATTTCTCCATCAGAAGGTCCAGTAGAGAACAGCGAAGACTTAACCTTAAAAAGAATGTAACTGCAGGGACTGTGTACATTCATGAATGGTAACTGCTGTGCATAAATTGAAATTAATTTCAAATGTATGATGTAACTTACATTCTCACATGGTATATACACATTTTGGTCTGTGTACCCATGGAGAACATGGGAAGGAGAAGGAAAGGCTGGGGGGGAAGTAATTGCAGTCAGTCTGACTTCTCTTGCTGCTTTTATGTTCAATATGACTTATTTTCAGTACTGGTAATAAAGCAAACCTACCATGCCAGATCATTAGAGGTTTCTGTGCACTAAGGACAGTTTTGCTCAATTTATCTTACAATGGAATACTGAGCTATTCAAATGCCCTTGACTTGGCATCCTGAAGCTGTACTTTGCCACTGCTGTTCTTTGGCAAACCTTGCTCCCAGTGCCAAGTTTGGCACCAACCTTAATGAGTTATAAAGGTTTGGGTTTTTTTAAATAAAATTATCACTAGATTCTAAAATGGTCTGCTGTTCTTGGGGCACTGTTTAGGCACCAAGTGCAAACTTTGCTGATTTAAATGTCCTAACAATGTTACTAACTCAGTCCATTGGCGTCAAGAGATGGACAGCAGCTACTTTTTAAAGCTGTGTATTAAAAGGTAGGGAGATGGTTTTTGATTGATAAAAGTGGGGATTGTCATGGGCTCTTCTGAAAATGTTTAATTGCACTCAGTTCCAGTGCTGACTATTAATTGTCAATGTCTTTTACACCTAGTCATACAAAGAAAATGCAAAGTCAAGAAGATTCCCTTAGTTTCAGTAGGTGGGCAAGAGGAGAAGCAAGAAAAATTCTTCCCAAACTAGCTTTTTACCAAGGACTTAACAATTCCTTTTGGGGCTGTAAATTTTCATGATTCTGTAGGCTGTTGCTGGGCAGGAGGTGATGGAGAGAAGGTAAAAAGGAAAAAGTGTGTTATTTTGGAGGAACTGGGGCCAGTTCAAAGTTCTTGAAGAACTGGCTAAAGATCAATTAAATTGTTTATCTTAAGGGGATGGTTTTGGGAAATGATGCTTCTTTTAGATGCTGTCTGGGATTCTTAAAGGAGAGAGAAGTAATATGTTAAATCAATACTGTCACAACATGTATTTGCACATTCAGAAGTGCATGTTTTTAAGTCAGCCTCTATGAGGGCCTAGCAGGAGTTAGTATTTATTTTAACACTGTGGAAATGGTCACCCTAGACTGTTGAAACTGATACATCAGGACATATATTCAAGTCAGACTAGGTTTATAATCTTAATCAAAGACATGTGCAATAGAAATTGATGTAGTTTTCCAAGATAAGGCAGAGGAGGGGTGGTTCTGGATGTTGGAAAAGCTCAGGCAAACCTTACAGTCACAGCCCAGTCTGCAGGATACCTGGTAATCAGCATCTGCCATTGCACAGGGCCTTCCTCAGGTATTTGGTTTGCTGAAAGTCAAGGAGCTTTGGAAATTGCCTCCCTTTTATAACTGGATTCCAGTTGAACTCTGTCACTATCTAGCTGTGTTTTCTAACATTTATGTTAGAGCTTGGTGTCCTGGATCTTAATGAGTATTATCCTCGTGTCCCACTGATAAACTGTTCATGGAGAAGAGGTGGAGCAGCTGCTGCAGCTGGGCTGTGCACAGCTTTGGCAGCTGCAAGGTGACGTTTTCTCTGAGATGTGTAACTTGGCCAACATTGTAACTCGGTGATGGGCACCACCTTCTCCCGTCTCAGCCTGTTTTAGAGCTGTCACCTGTGTGACATTTTCACTTTGTGACTGCAGGTCTCTCCCTCAAGCACAGTAGAGTTGGAAGGGATCTCCCATTGTCATCTGATGTTTTCCATCTTTAATGTAACTTTTTATCAGCAACCAGCTGGAGCCACTTAAGTCCCCAGCTGTTCCTTGAATATCATCAACTTAGCAATAAAGTTGTCTGTGCTAATGTGCTGTAAGTGTGCTGAACTGCTTTTCCTTGCAGGGTCTCTGGGAATTGTCCTGCTGACACAGGCAGAGGAGAAGAAAAAGACTAATGAGGAAGTGGGTACTGGAAGAGAAAGTGTAGGGGATTCTGGAAGTGTCCAGGCTACCTGCAGGGAAGGATGTTTCTGGAATGAGTGGGGCTGCAGAGGTTGAAGACATCAACAGCTTTTAAACTTACTCTGGATGTTGATGGAATCTGCAAATTGAGACAGTCAGGAGAGGTGACTTTCTGGGCAGTCTGAAGGCTGCTTGCCCATCACTGTAGGGCTAGGAAGTTAAAAAAAAAAATATCTCTCTGTTGAAGGTAAATTTTCTGCTACTTGGCATTTTTTTTCCCCAGTCCTGTTACTGTGAAACCCTTTAGACCCTACATACCAATTTATGAACATACCAACCTGGGGGAATATGGCGATGAACCGTTAATAACCAAAACTATTAATTATCAAAAGAAATACACACTGCAACATCTCCTCCTTTCCTTTTTAAAAGAAAGGAGGAGATCAGGGACATAACAAAAGGTGAAACTCAAATGTTGTTCTTGGCTTGATCCCACCAGGTTTCCATTGCAGAAACGGTAACCTGAGATGATGAAGTTCCCTTGACTAAAAATCTCATAAAAGTTCTGAAGGCTAGCAACAGTAAGAAAATAATCAAAATAAACCATAAAATACAAAACATAATGAAACAGATTTAGAACACGTTATTTAATTGGGGTACAGAAAAGGGATTCCAAATTGGGGAAGGAAGGGGACTCAGGCTCCTGATTTTCACAACGCCGTCTCCTCAAGGTGGCTTTAGTCACATTGGGTGGTGAAGGTGGATTTGGAATAGAGCTAGGATGTTTGGTTGCTCTTGGAGGAATGGAGGGCTTTACCCACTTCCTGGGAACCCCTTTAAGCCCAGAGGGAGTGGATACACAAGGCTATCCCCATCCTCACGTGACCAGATCAAAAGGTCCTTGGGTTTCCCAGGTTTCTGGATCCCCAATCAAAACAGGTGGTTTTTGTTTTAATTCAAGTTGCTGTTTCTGGTGGAAATGATGAAGGACTGGCAGATTGAGGTTTTCAAAAGAACAGTTGAGAAAATTCATGGTAGATAGTGCCTTGCAGAGCTGTGGATATGGGCTACTGATTTTAGCATCTCCATGGTGCCTTTCAAGAGTTCTCTTAAAGGTGTTGTGGGTTCTCTCTATTACAGCCTGGCAGGTGGGGGAGTGTGGTATCCCCTTTTTGTGGTTGACCCCCCATTCCTGCAGGAAATTACGGAACGCCTTGGAGGCATAAGCAGGACCATTACCAGTTTTTGTTACTTTGGTGATCCCCAGCATGGAGAAGGCCTGCACCAGATGTTTCTGTGCATCCATGGTCTTCTCCCCCATGTGGGCTGAGGCAAAGACAGCACTGGAAAAGGTGTCAACCAACACATGCACATATTTAAACTTCGTCTGAGGGGGAATGTGGGTGACATCAGTTAGTCAGAATTCACCACTGCCCAATCCTCTGGAATTAACCTCAGCCCCTAATGATGTCAATGTCAGCTTCTGGCATTTTGGTCAGGTGGCCATGATTGCTTGGGCTTGGTCTCATCTGAGGTGGAATTGATGGACCAGCCCAGGAACGTTTTAGTGGAATTGCTGGTGGCTAATTTTGGCCTGCTGGAAGATGTTGGGAAGGCCAGCCAGCTGTACAGGAGCAGCTAGGGTGTCTGCTCTGCCGTTCCCTTCTGATATAAAACCAGGAAGGTTAGCGTGCGATCTCACATGCTTTATAAAAAATAGCTCCTCTCAGTGGGAGACAAAATAAATGAGTTTTGAGAGCAAGCACAACAGAACCAGGTTAGAAACATCTTTTAAAACCGCATTTTCTGGTCCAGAGATGACACCAGCCATATACGCCAAATCAGTTATAATGTTCATTGGTTCAGAGAACCTCTCAAAAGCCCTGATGATAGTGGCCAACTCAGTGATCTGGGGGGATCCCTCAACTGTTGGAATGTCAGTCTCCCACTGCTGAGTCTGAGGGTCTTTTCAATCATCACAGACTTGTGAGACCTTCCAGACACGTCAGTAAAAATGGTCAAGGCTTTGAGGGGCTTCCGACTCTGTCTGTCTTTAGGAATCAAATTGAATTGTGAGCTGAATAATTTATGGCCAGAACAGCGTATTGAAATTTTGCCTGTGTAGCTGTCTAGAGAGAATTGCAGCATCTCATTTTCCCTGAGCAATTGCTCCAGGGCTTCTTTAGTTAACTTCACAGTTGACAAAGTGATTGGGAGGCGATTGCTTGTAAAATTGCACCCTGCCAGCATTTGCATCCTGACCCTAGCCTTCAAAATCAGCTGGGCCATCTTGTGGCCTGATGATACTTTTGGACAGTTGGTGACCTAGGAACACCCACTCTATGATCCAGAGGGGGTCATTTTGGTCACTGTCCCATTGAAAAATCAGCCTGTGCAGGTGTGGCAGTTTCCCCAAAATGATATAGTTGGATGGGAGTTCTGGCCGGCAATGATGGGCTTGCCAGACAGTGCCTGTTGAACCCTCTCCCGTTCCTGTTTGGCCTCCTGAGTCAGGGCCCTTGGAGAATCCAGCTCCTCCTCCCCTTCAAGAAATTTAAGAGGGGGCTAGATCCTCCGTGGTGAGCCCCCACCAGGGCCTGACCCAGTCCAAGGACCCACACAGATGCTGGAGATCCCTGGCTTTTGGGGTGTTATGGTCCAGTTGGTGATCTCAAGACCCAGGTACCTCCAAGGTGGCAGCCTCTGCCCTTTCTCCTGTTGGAGCTCAAATTGTGTCACCATCAAGGCTGTGATAGTTTCAGTGAGGACTCTTGTCAGCTCATTGTTGCTGGGCGCACACAGAAGCATGTCATCTGTGTAATGATAAATGACAGCTTCCCCTGCTTGGGCACACACTGGGATCAGGAATCTTGCAACATAGCACTGGCAGATGGTGGGTGAGTTCTTCATACCCTGAGGAAGATCTTTCCAGTGGTAGTGCTTTCTGGGAGCTTCTCCGTTGATGGAATGCACAAAGAAAGCAAACTGTGGGGCATTGGCCCGGTGTAGGGGAATTTGAAAGAAACAGTCTTTGATATATTTATGACAATGCCAACAATTTTGGGGGAGCATTGCTGGGGACAGCATACCCGATTGAAGAGGTCCCATGTCTTCAATTACTTCATTAATTTTGCGAAGGTTGTGAAGGAGCTGCCACTTGTCTTTTCCCTGCTTTTTAATTACGAAAACTGGGGTGTTCCAAGGGCTGTTTGTCTCTACGATGTTACCTTTAGCTAATTGCTCCTCTACCAACTCAGTGAGCGCATTCAATTTCTATCTATTGAGTGGCCACTGATCCACCCATACTGGGGAATCTGTTAGCCAGTTCTGTTTTTGGATGGGGCACTCCTCAGTGGCTGCTACAAAAAATCCTGGGGAGCCTTCTGTATCTCCAGTTTGACGTGGCATCTCTTCACCACGAGGTGAAGTCTGAGTCTAAAATGGAAGAACGGACGGAGGCCAATTGTCTGTCTGGCCCTTTAATTTTTACGATGCTCTTGGATTGTAATGCCAGTCAAGTGCCCCCTATACCTGTTACCTTACTTGCCATGGGTTGCAGCTCCCAATGTGGTGGCCATTTATGTGGTGGAATGACCGTCACATCTGACCTGGTGTCCATCATCCTCTGCATTTGGATGTTATCTCCCTCCCTTTGAAGCCTGCACCAGATGATGGGCTTATGCCCCCTCCCTCCCACTGTCCGCATCCAATAGATGGAAAGGCACCAGTCATCAAGACACGTCAGGGAGGGGAATAGCCTGGGTGATGATTTGGCCCTTGGGAAGGAGGAGAGGGGGATGGGCACAGTGCACCCAGAGAAAGATGCACTCTAGCTTAGCTGGTAAAACTGCTGGAGCAACCTTGATCTCTTGGGGAGTGTCCTGTTGGCACTTTGTAACAAGGAACTGGCAGTCATAGTGGTGAAAATCCAGGAAATGGGCAAGGTCTATGCAAATAGTGTGCCAGTCTGTAGTATTAAAAGTCATAGGCTAGGTCAGTTCAAGCCTGAGTGGCTTGTCTCTATTGTTGGTGGTGACAAAGCCTGTGGGATCATGACTCCAGATGCTGTAGAGTCGGTCTTCCTCTTTTACCCCAGTGAAATTGCAGTCTGCTCGATTTATATCATCTCATGGGGCAGAACCGTGCTCACCGCCTAGCTTTTTGATGGTGAGTTTGCCCTTTCCCTTTCCCCCACCAGGGCAGCAGATTTGTTCTTCAGCAATGGGCAAAACCTCCAAATGTGTCCCTCCTGTTGGCACTTTGTAACAAATTACTCTCCTGGTCTTGGTCAGTCCAGTCGACCCTTCAGCAGCTGCAATGACACGTTCTCTGGGCCCTGGTTGATGACTCTGCTGTTCTTTCATGATGGTCACTTTTCGAGTGTAAGTCTCGATTAGCAGTTCTAAAGTTGGTGGAGGTCGAACCAGCAGCCCTAAAATTGCTTGCTTACAAATGTCATTGGCATTCTTTTGGGCAATCTCGAGAACCATTTTTTTGCAAGTCTTTGTCTTCAACATGACCCTCCACTGCAACTCAAAGTCGGTCAACAAACTGTAAAAAGGGCTCAGAGGGCAACTGATTAATAGAAAGATAATTTTCAACTGAACGAGGCACGGGTATGATCTTAAAAGCTTTTGCAGCAGCTTCCTTAATGCGCTCTAAAGTGGCCTTGGGAATTCCTCTGGCCTGAGATCTGGCATCCGCCCACTCACTCTGCTGCTTCTGTGATTCATGGTAATATAATTGCCATACAAATCATAGGTCTGATTCAAATCGTGCAGGAGCTCTTAAAGGAGGTCCCCTAGTAACCTCTTCCATGCCCTCCCCCAGAGGCTAAACTCAGAGGGAGCGAGGAGGCAATGAAAATAAACCTTTGAGGTCACTAGGGACCAAGACATTTGATGAAAAAGTGGCTTCTAACAATCCCTTAAAAAACCCACTTTTTCTACTGAATTCTTTCTGAGCTCTGCAGAGCTCTTTCTTATTTTGTTAGTTAAAGGGTTGCCAGTTGAGGTACTGGTCAATTTGATAGTAAATCACTGGAGCAGCAAAGGGGAGGACTTCCTCTTCTGGATTCTGGTTCCCAGATTTACTCTTGTCAATTCCCGGAGGGGGATGACTAGGAATGGCTACTGGGGAACTAGGAAGAGGGGGCATAGGAAACAGGAGGAGGGGCAGGGGAACCAGAATTCCAACGAGGAGGAGTGGAGCCGGAAAGGGAAGAGGTGGGACCTTGGGTGGAGTTACTGAAAGAGGTAGGAACCCCAAGTGACATCATGGGAGGGGGTGCCATGGGCTGGGAAATGGGTGGAGAAATGGACGGAGAAATGGGTAGAATTGGCACCAGGAAAAAGGAGGAGCCTGAGGGGTGGGAGGAGTACAGAGGCAGGAAGGGGCTTGGGCAGAAGGGAGGAGACAGAGAGAAAGGGATTATGGGGAAAACTAACACAAGAAGGGGGGCCAACTATATGGCCACCACCATTTTGTGTCTCTGGGGAACTATCTTGGGGAAAAAAACACAAGAGGGGCTGACCATGTGGCCGCTGCCATTTTGTGTCTCAGCGGAACCATTCTGGGGACCTGGGACTAGCTGGAGGGTTTCTAACTGGGGAAAAAGGTGGTGGATATAGGATTTAGGGCAGGGTCCCTGACAGTTGGATCCAGGCTGCCAGGGCAAGGATACCGAGGAGGTTATGGGGAACCAGGGAGTTGGTAACAACCCTGCACTTCCAAGTTTCTGTGGGCTGTTCCCCCCAGCCCACCCAGTGTAGGGGACAAGGGATTAGGATCAGAGGGAGTAGAAAAAGGGGACTTAGGTAGAACTGGGACAAAGCTGGTGACTGGTTTTCCATTTTTCCTTTTCTATTTTGAATTTCTTGATTTTTTGCAACAGCTTGGATTTTAAGAAATGGAGGGTAGTATTTATTCCCCAAGGGGTCCTCACTCTTAGTCAACTCTGTCAACCTTGTCCCCACTGCATTCCAAAATGCCATCCTTTTTATATCACTCACAGTAATGTTTGGGAAATGGAAAAACAGCCACCAAACAAAACCTTTCAACTTTCCCCAAGAAAACTTCTTCCCCCCTCCCACCAGGGCACCCACAACTTGGAAATAAACCTCTCTCTGCTGCACAGACAACTTTGCACCCATGTTATTAGTACGGCAATAAATTTGCCCACCCCTGCCGGAAAACGAAAAACAAAATAAAAAACAGTCTAGAAATCATCCCTGGGGTGTCAAGCACCCTTGTGCAGGCAATTTATACCTTTTTAGCATGACGATCCACCTTTTTAATCCCCTGTGGACAATGGGTTTGCACTCCCAGTAAAATACTCACCAAATCCCCTGACAGTTCTAGAAATAAAATGACAGAGGTGGTCCCCACTCCTGAAGAGATCCCTCTGGGCACTGAGCAGTTGCCTCTTTGTCCTCACGAGCACAGCTGTGCACAAAACAGGGTGCTCTCACCGAGCACTGCTGACACACCAGAACCGGGACACCAAAATCCAAAGCATGGTCCCCTCCATGGGCTCCACAAAGAGAGTGTGCCCCACGTTGGGCGCCAGCTGACGCACTGTGTCAGATTTTTCCTTCAGCCCTGGCCAGCTCCTGACACAGCTGTCGTGGAGGGTTGCCCCTAGGAAGCAGCACAACCCAGATTCAGCTCTAAAGCACACGGGCTTTACTGTAGGGCTGGTGCAGCGTCGAAGAGTGGGGCAAGAATGAGAGAGGGGCCTCCTGTGTGAATTCCCAGAGGTTTTATTCTGGGAGAGAACAGTGACAGAAGAGCCCCAAACAGGGCTGTGCAGGGGTTTTTATATGGGGAGGTCTCAGGGAGAGATACAAATCATAGACCAGTAGAGTAGAGGAAGGAGAGGTGTAACAGGCAGGGTTCACCATACAACATCAACTGAGGGAGTACTTGGGAGGGACAGGGTCACCTGGGCCAATGGGGTGCAACCAGGGACTGGCCCATGGGGGATAGACAAGGAAGGTTCTGGAAAACAAAGGGTGGGGGACACAATTAAGGGCAATTTTAGGTGAGGACACCAACTTACGAACATACTAACCTGGAGAAAACATGGGCGAATATGGGGATGAACCATTAATAACCAAAACTATTAATTATCAAAAGGAGTACACACTGCAACAGCCATGTACACACTGCAACAGGAGGCCTTAGTCCAGCAGAGAAAGGAAATCCACTGCTTGTCACCTTTTTTCTTTTGTTTTCACCCTAAAGCCTGTTATTAAAGAGATGAGGAAGTGATACACAACAAAGCTGGAGATTGGGATATCTCCCTAACCTGGAAGCTCAGTGTAAGCTTAACACATTTTTGGAGGCAGCATTGCTGAGTGAGCCCTTAAAATTTGTTTTGTTTGTTCTGTTTCATGGGGGGAAACAAAATTCTTCAGACAGTTAAATGCTCTTCTTAGGTACTCTGGAGTCAGGAGAGCTTTTGTGATGCTGTGGTGGCAAAGTTAAATTACTTTTAAAAAAATACAAACACACTTTGAGGACTTTTACAAGATAACGTGCAAGTTGAAAATATTGCAATGTTCTGAAATGTTCTGCAATTTATTTGTTAACTTAGGGTTTGAATTGGGCTACTGCACCTTCAGAGCAAGTAGGTAGGGAAGTCACAAGTCCACAACTGAGGTAAGCAAATGAGAGGACTCCTGAAGAGAGAGATTCTGACAGCCAAAAATGCAAATTCCTTCCTTGAAAATAAAGGAATAGAGTTGCAAAAGGCTTCAAAGATGGTGGCACACTTTGCAGGGTCAAAACAATGTTGATTGAAGCATCTGGGTTTCTTGTGTTCCCAAGCATTGTGTGTGAGGAAAGCCAGAGGAGAATAAGAGAAGGGGAATGAGCGCTTAAAAATTAGTGCAATTTCTTGCTGCATTGCTTTTCACTTTTATGCCTTTATTTTTTCATTAGAGGTGAACTATATAACTATAATCATGCCTTTCACATATTTGGCTAGCAAAAAAGGAGAGGAGTTCAGGTCTGGGGGCAGAGCTTGGCAGGGGCAGAGCTTGGGGGTTAAGAACTGCAGGATCCAGCACAGTCTGGCCCTAAAGTCCTGAGCACCACAGGAAATCTGGGTTTTTCATTGTGCAATAATTACATTTTAGGTATCTGCAATAAAGAACAGCTTTATTGCCATGAAGTCATTGCTCTTCTTCAGTGTTAGCCTGCAACTTTTAGAGCAAACAAGTTCAATCAAAAGATCAAATTTACCTTCTACATTGCTCTAAAGGCAAAAGGACTTTTGCTTTGTTTACTGGCCCCAAATCATGAAGACTTCCCTGTGTGCTCTCAGCTATGAGGAATAAAAACATTGCATGGGTTCAAGCCCTGAGTATTCTCAGCTATTCTCTAAAGTCAATACTAGTTTGGGTTATTTTAGTCTCAAGTGTTCCCAGCTATCAGATGGAATTGTCTTGTAGCTACTACAGTCTGGTAAGTACTGTCCAGCATTTTTATGCATCTATGAAAAATATTTTCAGCAATAAAATGCAACATGAATTGCAGGAAATGATGCTCTTTTTTTGTTTGTTTCTTTGTTTTTTGGGTTTTTTTTTTGTTTTAACTGTCAGTCTTCTGAATAGCTGAAATAGCTGAGGTGCAATTTGGAGCTGGCATTGCAGGGGAATGCAGCCATTGCAAGCCTTGAGGCAATTTGGAGCTCTGCTACTGAGTTTCAGTCACACTAAACTTGCAACAGGTAAGGGAAACTCATTTTTAGGGAGAAGTTCCTCACTAGAATTTCAGAAATGACTACAGCTCTGCTTTCAAGGGAATGAAAATGCTCCCATTACAACAATATCTCAGAAGGGATTTTTAATGTCATTACCAAAGATAATACTCCCAGAGGAAAACTTCATTGTAGTGCTGCACAGATGCATCACAGCCAGACTGAGATTCTGTATTGCAAACTATGACTTAGAAACAGTAATTTTGTATTTTCTCACCTGCATATAGATTTCATGGTCCAGTTAATTTCAGTTCTTCCTCTTGAAAATTCCCTTTGGAACGGCTGAAGCATCACTGAATTTTTAATGGAACTGGTTCCTTCTGAATATGGAGAACAATTTCCACGAGGTGACTTTAGTCTTAAAACAGCTTAAGAAGAGGCAGGGGGTGATGGTTCAGACTGTTCATGGTCTTTTAAAGCTTAAATTCATCTTTAAAGGTAGACACATGGATATGGACTCATGTTTTTCCTCCAGGCTTCCTAAATCTTCTCTCTCAGCAACCTCTCACTTGCCTGCTGAGAAAGTTCTCAGCTCATGGCAAGGCCTGATCTGTGTTGTACATCCCTTGCTTCCCTTGTGGTTTATTTTTCTCTCCATTAGTAGTAGTGCTGTCAATTATTATACTGTTCTTATCTCAGCCAGGGAGCTAGGAGTTTTTAATGTTTGTTTTCCCTGATTCTCCTCCCCATCCCACTGGGTAGGAATGAGCAAGCACCTGTGTGATACTCAGTTGGCAGCTGAGGTTAAGCCGTGACACTTGGCCATGGTGATTTGGGTTATTGGCTATCAGTAGTCAGATTTAGGTTCCAGAAGACCTGTTCCTCCCTGGGAGTGTAGTGGGGCTTTATTAGCAATCCTGTGTTAGTGGGGTGTTCATTCTCTTCTTACCATAACAGGATATACTTCAGTTGTCCAGAAACAGTGATGGCTGGAATGAATGGCAAAATACTCTGGAGCTATGGAGGGGAGGAGGCAGGTGGTGTGGACTGTGCTGCTTGGCATAATGCTCTTTGCCATTGGACAAGCAGGAAAAACACATGGTGAGCCTCAGGACACAGCAGTACAAACACAAGTACTTCAGTAACAAGGATACAACTTTAAAATAAAATCCTATGGAATACCCCTCTGGAATAATCAGTCTGGAGTGTCGCACAGGTGATTGTGTATTGAGAAGTAAATTATTGCTGGGAAATCCCCGTGCAAAAGCAGCAGCAAGAGCAAATGGCAGGGTGCTTCCCCTCCAGATACAATGCCCACTACTGTGCTGTGTCATGGGAAAGGTGTGAAAAAGCTGGAGCTGATGAAGAAGAAAAATAAGGTCTGTGGGAACCAAAGTATGAATTGTAATGTGTGTGTATTTACACTCTCTCAGCTTCAGGAAAAATACAATGGGCCCATTAGGAGAAAATGATCCTGTGTATGACCTCTGTTCCCAAACACATGAAATCCTGTTCAAAATGAAGAACTGATCAAAGATCTTTCCAAGGCCTCAGGATGTAATGGGATTGATGAGATGACAGTCTGTGGGATATTGAGACAAAAGGATCACTGACAGTGTTGGACCAAGACAAGAATATGGAAAATGGCATGCTTTTTTTTTTTCCTTAAAAGAAATTACTATCCCTGTAGCTTCCCAGCCTCTGTCTTATGTTGTGCTTTTCATAGAAAAGAGTGGAAATGAGTGGAGTTTCCCTGCATGACCCATCCGTACCCACATTTCTGTTACATTTTTCCAAAGAAAATCCATGCAAGAACACAAAGTAGATTGTGGTAATAGAGAGATTTTGAATAGAGGATCTGATTCTTTTGTTCTCAAAACCAAAGCTGTGCTTTGTGAGGACTCCTATTTAAAAGGAATTTTTCATACTCAAATTGAATATTCCTAGCAAACTACATAGGGGATACCACAAGAAACTTGTGGTATTTCCACTCCTTCCATCAGAATCTGTTATTTTCTTAGTCTAGCAAAACAATTTAATTCTTGATAGGCTTTTAGTCTGTAAATATGAACTCTTAAGTGCAAATTTAACAATTTACGCTTTTTTCAAGTGCAAAAAGGATGCAGATGAGAGAACTTCGTGATTGTGGACAGCCAGACATAGTCTGCTTTACCCATGGATCAGAATTTATATTGAGCATGCACAGATACTGTGTCATGTCCCAAAAGACCTGTTAAAACGTCAAGTGGTGATTGCAGGGCACCATCAAACAACAACAGTTGTGGGGGGAAAAGGGAAACTCTGCATCTGCTGCTTCAGTTCTGCCAAATGTGCAGTTGGTGCTTGTCAGTGGTGGTTTTGCTGAAGAGCATTCATTCTCCTAAGGGATTTTATTAAATGATTCTGTTTCTTTTGTTTTACTCCAGTGACTGAGTGGCTCTTGACTTCAGCCGTTGGTGTTACATTCAGGTGGAATTTTTTGAAGGGCAAAAATAACTGTCCTTCAAATAATCACCCAATAATAAAATACACATTCTATCTTCTAACACCAAACTGAGAGTGACACTGCTACATTTCTAAGGGGCTGTCCCCAAGATCTGCTGCTAAAATTTCAAGAGGAAAAGAAAGAAAAGGAAATGTTTCTGTGGTTTGAGTTATTTCCTGCCGTGAGGCAACATCTCTGTGTGCCACAAACACACAGTTAATCAAAGTTAGCAGGAAATTGTCTGGTGAGCTCCTATCCCTGGCCATGTATTCAGAATAGAAGTACACAGGTGGTGCCATCCCTTAGCCAGTGGAGTCTGAGGCTAGTAGGGCAAAAGTCTTTGGGGAGTTGTAAACTGAGAGTTTGTTGCTGACAGGAGCCTGGAAATATTATTTGGTAGGTGAATGTTGTTGCTACTACACAGTGGGGTGTGCTGGGGGTTACACCTTGCTGCAGAACAGATGCCAACTTCATCTGCCTAAAAGTCTGCTGTGGCCATGGAGAGAAGGAGGAGTAACTCTGGGGTGGTGCTGAAGAAAAGGAGACATCCTCTTTTCCTGTGACTGGAAGAAATCTTGGGAACAGGAAAAAGTCATGAGCCATAGATGCCAAGGGTCATGCTGGTAGCCCTAAAGGAAACCTACAGCTCCAGGAGGGACAGGCACCATCTCAGCTTTCCCATCATGGTAAGGCCTCCAACTCTAAACTGCCTAGCCTAGACAAAGCACTGGAGAGAAACAGCATCTCCAGAGGATGAAGGCTGCATCTGTCTCAGACTTGTGGCTTCACAACAGGGGGCCTTATTTGCTTTAGAAGAGCCTTTGGGCTCTTTTTTATCCCAAAGAATTTGTTCCAGTTCCCTGACTGCTGTGCTGCTGGGGGTGGTCTGGGTGCTGTTGTAAGAAGGTTTTCATCATTTAACTTGAGATCAGGGAGATTATGAAGGAAACAAGGCTCATTACACAAGGAGTGGACTCCTGTGGATGCACCTGAGGAGGAATTCCCCTCTGAAAAATCCAGGACCTGGGGTAGAATTTTCTGCTGGGAGGTGAGTCCTTCTACATTCCTCTTCACCTCTTTCAGAAGCTGGTAGGCTCCCTCAGCTCAGAGGGTGTCCAGAAGCTGTGTGGACACCTCTTTGTTGAAGGGTCTGTCTTGTCCCTACGCCCCTTTCTAAGGTGGGTTTTCTTGCCTTCCTGTGCTCATCACCACTGTCCTCAGAAGCAGTGATCCCTTAATTACTGCTCTGCAACTTGCAGGTCCACTTCCACGTCACCCAACCTTTATTAGAGCACAGGACCCAGCACCACTCATCTCCCACCACCATCCCTGCCAGGAGTTTCACTGAGAAACAAAGCCAAGGTGCTACTGCAGCTGGGGGAGGCTGGGGCGTGGTGGTCCCTGCCTGGCAGCTGGAGTGAGCTGCTGCCTAGATAAGTCACAGGCTGCCACTGCTGAGCCCCACACAGTGTTTTGAGCCTTATCAAGGCTTCTCAGGCTGCTAAGCTGGCAGCAGGCAGGAGTGTTCCAGCAGCTGGGCTTCTCCTGTCACTGAGTGTCTGTCTCCAGCGAATGTAGGCCAAGAAAAGCGGATGGGTTCTTCCACCACTCTCCCACAACCTCTTCAGGGACAGACGTGCATTGTCCTTGTCAGTTCACTGCAACAGTGCTGCTCTTTCCTACTCTGAGCAGTGTCAGGATGCCCAGAGGCTGAGAGCCTCGCCAGAAAAAGGCTCCAGCAGAGGTGGAGCCTGACTTTCCCCAGACGTGGCTGCTGGTGCCTGCTGATTGCTGGATTTCCATGCGTGTGCCGGGCCAGCTTTCTTGTATCAAGAACCAACAGTTCACAGGGAAACTTCAAAAAGAAGCTAACAAAAATGCCAAGCCCGTTCCTAGTCCCTTCCTTATGGAAGAAGCTGAGAGACATGGTGAGATTCTTGGGATGTCCTGTATAGGACCAGGAGCTGGACTCAATGATCCTGATGGATACCTTCCAACTCAGCTTATTCCATGGTTCTGTGATACTTCAGGCTTCCTGAGCACCAGCAAGTCTCCAAGGATTTGAGCAGCATAAACTGTAGACAGGGTGCTCCAGGTGTGGCTGTTTCTGGAGGTTTCTGTTGTGTCCCTCATTGTCCATCTGGCTTCTGCCAGAGGGGGTTAAATGCAGTGACCAGCATCTGTCATGTCCAGCCTTTCTGCTGTACCTTCACTCTTTGCCATGCTGAACTTTCTGCACCAAACCCAGGAGAACTCAGTCCCCTGAGAGGGGGGACAGTGATACAGGACTTAGGCGGCTTTTTCCAATCACCAGCTTCTGATTGAAGCAATTCTGGAAAGCTGCTGGGTAGGTACCGTGAAGTACCAAGTAACAAAAAGTTTTAATCTTGACTGTTTTATGTATTTTATAACAAATTTCTGACAGTGGCGTCTGCTGGCAAGGCTAACAACTGCAGAGTTTGCAGTGATGTGATGCAGGGTGGGACTGCTGGGTGTCAGCACAGGCAAAAAGTAATGTTCTGCTGACCTATTTAAAATGTCATATCAAGGACATTTAAAGCTCTGAGTGAGCAGGCCTGACCTCACAGCTGACCTTGTTTTGAGATGAAGTTTAGATGAGGCCTGGGTTTGTTCCAGCTGGAATTTCCCTGCAATCCACTTTACGAGTTCGATTCTTTGCTTTAAATATCATGGACTATATCCACTGATTCTTATTTAGTTTAAGGATTTGCTTTCCTTGAATCAATGTCAGTCCTAGAACATCCCAGCCCAGCTGAACTCACTTTTCTTTGACATCTGTCACAAATGAAAAAGGGCCAGATGTGTTTCCCTAGTCAGGCTGGGTAATTTCAATGTTCTTCTCTGGGATACTGTCCAAGGGCAGGAGCAATGCAAGCAAGAGGAGGGACTGAAGGGTCCTGAGCACATCTCCAGCTGTGCAGGCATTTCTCTGGCACTCATCCAGATGTGTGCAGCCTCTCTGAGGTCACCCTTAAGTCACTGACGAGGGTATGTGGAAGAGAGAACAGATGTCATGCAAATCACACTCAAATTAAGGTTGCTGTGGAAACCCATCAAACACCATGCAAGTTTAGGGAATTGTCCTTCACCACTGGGGACAGACCTCGTTTTAATTGCTGGAAGAAGTTGCTTCAGAGACAAACATTCAGTGAGTCAAGCTAAACAAGAAAAACTCTGCTTTATTCACCCCCAAGGCTCCTCACTAGAAAAGATATGGAGTCATCTGAATCTCACACGTCATATGAGAGGACACAGGATCTGCTTTTAAAGTAGAAGGGACTCACTGTTCTCTAGGTGATGTAAAAAGATGCATTTGATGCAGTCAGTTCAGTTAAAACACCTCTTTAAATGCAAAATCACTGGTAAATGAGAAACAATTGTAATAGAAGCTTACAAATCCTGGTAGCTCACTTTGCTGTATAATTCAAAGCAGCAGTGTGGTACTGCTGTCTTTGAAGACCCAAATTTTATGTTTGATTTCAAGCAGCATATTTTATCTAAAATGACACTAAATGTATTTTAAATAATAAGTAATTATTATAGTAGTAAATAAGTAATAACAAANCTCTTTGGGTTTAGTGTTTCAGATCTCTATGGAAGATATCTACCTGTGTTTATTAATTATATGGTGAAACACTAAATTAGCTAGATGGGCCTGCTGCTATACTGCATAGGAATACCATTTGCCTTTTTTCTGCAGAGTTTCCAGAGCTATTTGTACATGTAACTTATCCTGTGCAGCAGGAAACAAGAGAGAAACTACACAGCAAAGCACAGCTGGACCTTCATGAAGCCTGCTGAGCACTGCAAACCAAATTGTTTTGGTGTTGTGTTTCAGAACAGCAACAGCATAAACCCAGCACAACTCAGACTGTTTTAGTAGAGAGCAATTTTTGTCTGAGCACTGTCTGAGGTTTTCCTTGAGGCGACTCAACAGGACCGATGCTCTGAACAGTCCATCACACTTTGGGAACACTACAACAGAATCTGTCTGGGAACAGAAGAACAAATGGCATAAAGCAGCTTAGCGCTGACCTAAATAATCCAATATATTCCTTTTTAAAAACTCTTGCCGTGCCATCTGGGGGGGTTGATTACAGAACAGATTACAGATTACAGAAACTTCCTTTTGTTTGGAAAGCCCCTCGCTGCAGGCGAGCACGACCAGAGCGAAAGCAGCGGCTGCGGCAGCGCCCGGGAAACCATCGGGGGCGCGGGGACAGGCGCTGCCAGCGCTGTCATGGGCCACAGCGCCAAAAAAGGCCAATAAAAACGGAACAAACCCCCTGGCCGCCTGCCCCACACCTCTCAGGTGCCACCAGCCTCTCCTGGGGGCCGGCGAGGGCCGAACGAAGCTGGAAGCGCCGCTGGAATCCTGGCTCCGGGCGTGGGCGGGCGCTCGGTTCCGCTGGCCCGGCGAGCGCATTTCCTGAGCCGCGCTTCGTGCCCGGCCCCTCCTGCAAACTTCAGCCCTGAACACTGCCTGAACCTCAGTCGCAGTTTCCGTATTCACCGTCCCTTTTTCTTTTCAGTAGTAAAGCCCTCCTTGCTAAATCCGAGTGCCAAGGAAGAGGCTCTGAATTCCTGCAGCGCGGCAGCCCAGGGGGAGAGAGTCCCGGAGGTACAGCTGGTGCCGCTACCTCAGGTTAGCTGTGCTTTGGGTCCTGCTGCTGGGAAGGACCTGTCCTGGTTGTTGGAATTATACGAATTTAAATATGTGACATTGACGTGCGTGCTGTTTATTTTCGGGAAGGGGAGGGAAGCAAGCAGTAAATGACCATACTATAGGTGTACCTGTACCCAGAAAATCACAGCAACTAGTCTCTGTTCCTTTTTTCTAAGGCAGGTTCTTCTGGAATTTATGCTGCTGTGCTGCATGTTTGTCTAGAAGTATGCCAATGTAAGTGGGATACAATAAAACCTGGCAGGTTGTGGGGCTTAGCATAAAATGCTGTATATCACCCCAAAATCAAAATATGCACGAGTTGCTACCAAGTGCAGCTGATCAGGCCAGAGGTGTAAACGTTAAAGGGATGTTACTGCTTTTTCATGTGTAGCTTCCAGTAAGCTAAAACTTTTAATTTTCTGAACGTTGTCAATGCTTTAAAAGTCTCTTTTAAAATATATATTTCAATAATCAAAATGTAAATCTTCATTCTGTCTCCTGAGTCTAAGGTTTAATCAGAACTATTCCTGCATTTTTGCCTAGCAACACGAACATCTTCTAGAGCAAAATTTACTCCTGAATATTTTCAGAACTTTATATTAATCCACATTTAAAAACATTCCTAGTGCAGCTGAGGTCGGAAGTGATCTAGCTCAATTCCAGACATGAAGCAGTGGGGTGTGCATGTGTGTTGGTAGTGTGAATTGGAGCTAGCCTTGAATGTATAGATTATAGCTGAGATTGAACTTGAATTAAAAGAAATGCCAGTTTGATTCCCTCCTATCTAAGCTGATCTTTCCACTCCTCAAAGCACATTTCAATAACCCTCTTGTTATCTTCCTCCGAGTCCCCGTACGCCGTTATTGTTCTTATCTATAGGTTCCCTTGATTATGGCACTGCCCTCTGAGCCTGTCATCGCCGAGGCTGCTTCATAATGCCTGCAATTATTGCTCCCTGGGCTGCCAGACCCGCTAATGATGCAGTGCTGGCTGCCGGTGCCGCGAGAGGCGAGGGCTGCGTGCTCACCCTGCAGAACGCGCTGGGAGCTGGAGTGCCTGGGAAGAGCAATGTAGGTCACAGCGTGTCGGGATTGCTCCGTGGGAGCGGCGATGGTGCCGGCGGGGTTGCATCGGCCGCACAACAACTGATTCCCCCGGAGTGCCCTGGGCTTTCAAAAGGAGCAGATTCTTGGGTGTTTATCCTGTACCTTTTGATTTGCGCGGCACCTGCAGCTTCTGCTGAGATCTGCTCCCTTGAGGTCCCCAAGGCTGGTGTTTTCATGGACTCTCTCCAGATAAAAATCCGTCTGCTTGTTCAAAGCATGCTGTTCTGAGCTGGATGCTGTTTCCTGGTGAAAGAGTGCGCCCAATTAGTTCCTCCAATTTGCCAGCCAAAGCAGCCTTCCCTGCTTTCGGCACAATGTGGAAGCTGAGGGTGGATCTCGTAAGTGTCAGATCAATCCTTTCTGTGCTCAGCATCTTCACATGTGCATTAGCCCATGTGCAAACTGTGAACCTCACCACAGATAAAAACTGGTACCTTTCATCACCACAGACAAAAATTACTCTTGTAAAGTGGTAGAGAAATATTTTTGTGTTTCAGGTCATTAAAACCACGTTGCAGAAGTAGAATAGAGTAAATAATACACCAGTGTTGTGGCACAGCAAATGCAGGCTTGTCTCTTGGAGGCCTCTAAGCAGCAACAAGTACAGGTGGGGAAGGAACAGATCATGGAAGAAGCGTAAGAGCAAGATTTTACACATTTCCCACAGATGAGGGTGGAAAGGGAGAAGAAGCAGGGATGAGAAGTGTCTCAGCTTTGGTGGTTTTTTTTGCACAGCCTGTTAAAGACCAACACCTTGTAAATCAGACTCAGCATTACTTGGCTAAGCATGTCATAAGCCCAAGAACAACATCTAAAGTAGGCCAGGAGGAGGTCACAGCTGTGTGCTGGGGAAGACAGCACAAGCCCTGGCTCCCAAACACACACATTCTCTCACATGCTCCTGGCTTTGGAACTGAGCCCAGGGGTGCATCGGGAGACCACTGCAGGGAGTGTACCCCGGGCCATGCGTTGGTGGCAGCCAGGTCAAACTGCTTTGTGGGAAAGTGCTGCCATTCTCAGCCAATGAGCCCTCAGTGACCTGCCAGTGACTGAGGAAAACAGAGAGGAAAATGAAGAAGCTCAGGCCTTTTGTTCAGTCCTACCTCTACGAAGCAGTGGCTTCCACTTCCACTGAAAATAGGAAGAAAAGCTGAATGTTGTGAGATACCTTGTGTCTAGCAAGTACTTTCTCCTCTTCCCAGAAGAAGGCAGGGCTGGACACCTCACAGTAGTTTTCCTCAGAGATAATTAGGTTTTTAATTGCAATGTGTTTAACACACACCTAATGTGAGAGGTCACAGCCTGCACTGATTGCTTGGCTTTCCCCTGGTCTAATTGCAGCCTGTCAAGCCAGAAACCACATGATCATGGTTTTTGCTCCAATGTGCAAGACAAGGTCTGCTAAATGGTGTCTTGTGCTCTGAGAGTGTTATCCTCTCTAGTTTTCTGTGTGAGGTTGCTGTAAAAATGAGCTTTGCTGAAAAAGTGTAATTTACCTTGAACTCTCTCAGTACTGTGTGGTCCTCCATGAGAGAGGGCTGCTAATGATGCAAACCCTGCTCACAGCCCTGATCTTTACAGCTGCCTTTGTGCACACATGTGAACTGCTGATTCAGATGGATTTTTAATGAGGGGAGTGAACCCAAGAATGAAGGGAACTCCCTTGCAAAGCCTTGGCCAACCTGCTGCTCCTTGTGACCTGGAGGCTATTGCAGAGTGTTGGTGTTGGACACAAAAGCACTCAGAGAACATCTCTGATCCCCAGGTAGGCATTTGAAAAAACCAAACTGTGTGGCCATTTTAGAACTGGGAGGTATTCTTCAGTCAATACTATATTAATAGCACTGGCACAGGGCAACATTTCTCAACTCATGCCAGTGCTGTATCATCAACTTGTTAGGTGTACACAACAAATAAAACCTATTTTTCAAGTAGAATGTGGAAAAGTAGGTTTACCTCTGTTTCTCTGCCTCAAGTTGCACTAGAGGTGGCTTCCTCAAAGAAGAAATAAAAGAAATACTTGTATTGAAAAGGCAGTAGATGCAGGTTCAGAAACCACATCATGAAGTCACCCAATTCTGGTTCTGCAGTCACTGAATTGTGTGGTTTTATTCAGTGATAAACATCACCTGCAAGCTTTAGTAATGAAAGCTCTGTGAAGGGAGAGTTGAAGCAGCCACCGAAGCTGTTACAGATGGAATTTGCTGCTACACTTTCAATAGATAAAATGTAGAGGAAACTTTGTTTCCTGGACAAAAATAATTTATCAAGCTAATGAAACACAGGGTGTTTTTTTGTTGTTTTGTGGGGTTTTTTTGTTTGTTTTTCTTTTTTGGTTCAGACAATTCCTGGAGTTGTCCAGCTGTCAGGACAAGTAAACTGTGATGTAAGAGTTGCTCCTCTTTCGTATGTCTCCGTGAAAGCTTTGCCAAGGGGCTTCAGAAAGCCCCTTGGAAGGAAGAGCTGGCTGTGGCAGCAGGAAAATGGATCCTCCCTAAACCCAGTGAGTGCCAGTTCAGAGTGAAAACCCTGTAACAATCTGGTCCTGCAGGGAACAGCTGAGAGGTGCAACTTTGAATGAAGGAGAGGGAAGAAACCAGGATAACTTGGGCGTGCCTTTTCATCCCACGCTGTGGATGTTGTGTGGGCTGTTCATCCCTAAAACAAGCAGCCAGCCTGCAGCAGCCAATGTCATCAAGTCACCAAGGCAGTCACCTCAGTGTAGGCACATAAAGTAGACAGGCAAGGAGGCCTTTGGGATCTGCCCAGTGACAATCACACACAAACTGCAGCAGTTGAAATGTGTATTCCAAAAGAACATGGAATTATAGTAACACCAGTGAGGCGTGGGAGAGCCCACAGCCTCAGTGTCCTGTTGGATATGGATAATGCTCCCATGTTTCTTACCAGCACAGTACTCCAGATTCCACTAATTTAGGTGGAGGTCTTATTACCAAAAGCAGATTCTTTCTAATTGATCTGTGTATTTGTTAATTTTACCCCTGCTATTTTAAAATTATTTTGTTCTGTATCCTGTATACCAGAGAGCAAGTATAGCCTGGATTAGATTGTGTAGATTAGACTGCAAGGGTACCACAGCTGTGAATAAAGCAGCTGTGTTTTGTGCAAAAGATGTCTTATTCATTATAGAGTTTCTCCTCTCTGCCTTGTCCAGTTTTTCACCCATCTGTATAATCCTGCAGGAAACCACACCCTGAGACCACAAGGTGAAGCCCAGAGGCAGCTCACCATGATCTTGGTGTCTGGTTTCTTTGAGAAAATCTCTAAAAGCTATTTCTACTGAGAGGTAACAACCTGCATTAAAAAAAAAAAAAAATTAAAAAAATTTAAAATCTCTAACTTGTGGGCATGGTCCCAAATCTAAGCCCCTCAACACTTTAGGTTGGAAACAAGTCTGTATGGTTGTGATGTCACTGCAGTAATGCTGCTCTGGGGAGGGCACAGCACTGCTTCTTCCCTCCCTGTGCCCCTGCTGTGCTGTGCAGCCCAGCACTCACACCCTGAGCATGAAATTTAGGGAGCAGGAATGGCTGAGGGTTTGTTTTGCTCCTGACATGACAATACACATATCCAGAGCACAACATCAAAGCTCAGCTCTGCTCCTGTGCTGCTAGCGTAGATGTTTGGCAAGTTTGGCTGCCTATAATGGGATAATGAGAGGTGGGAAGAAATGTGCAAACAACTAATGAAAGAAACCAAATAGATTAAAATCAGAAGATTGAAGTGCTTTCTCTTTCTCCCTTTCTTTCTCTCTCTCTCCCTTTCTTTCTCCCTTTTTTTTCTTTCTTTTTTTACCTCATTTCTTTTTGTGTTTTCACTTTTGCACTGTGCCATGCTCTCAAACAGGGTAATTTGCAGGAGCTTAGGAGAAATTGCTGTGACAGGCAGCATGGCTGAAGACTGTACCTCAGAACTGCCCTCCCTGGAGCAGCTGCTCAGGATGCCAGGGATACAATACTTTTCCTGTCTGAGAAACAAAACAATAAGTCTCACACGGCTTCTGGAAACACTTACAGGCAAACTTCTTACACATTGAATGTGCTGAAATGATAAACTAGATTTTAAGAGGGTTGAGCAGATTTCAAGTAAAAAGTACTTTCAGGAATTTCAGGGAAGGCTCACCATATAAATTTCGTATTATAAAATTCAAAAAGTGTTTATATTGTACATATATATATATATAACACATGGGGGTTTTATATCATAAATCACGTAATTCTGCATAACTGTATAATTATGAATTCTATAGCAGTAATATATTGTGGATTATTTGAAATATATAGCCTATATAATGACATAAATTTGCAGTTACAGATTTCTTATGTATTTATAAACAGATTATTGCATTTTTATAAGCCTTTAAGCTCTGGGGTTTTTTTTCACTATTGAGTTATAGACAACATCTCTCCAGTGTATGACTCCATTCCTCCCAGGGCCCTTGGGAGCTGTGGCACTTTGTCTCTTTGCCTGCACATGAAAAGCTATGGCAAAGGCAAAGCAGCTCCACCATGCTAATAAAAATAAGCCAGAAGAAAGAGAATGAGGCATAAGTCACTAAAGACTAGCAGGGCTCTCATTTTGCAAAGGGAAGCCAGTGGAAATCTTTGCTGCTGACTTACAGACCCCTGGGGAGTGTGGAGGGAAGCAAAGCAGAAATGGACCCCCTTTGGTCTTAAAAGAGATGATTTTAACTCCTTATCCATGACCCTGCAAGGGAAGAAAAGTTTAGACAAGTACAATTAGCGAGCAAGACAACTGAATAACTACAAAGCGGCTGAACAAATAGTATTTCACTTCTTTTTTTTTTTTCCAGTTTTCTGAGAGGCTGTATACAGTAACCAGGGATAGAATATGGTGTGGAGAGGGATTTGATGCTTTGAAAAGAGGAAATTCCCCTCTCCCAGTGAAGGAAATGTGCTACGCCTCAAGAAGGCTCAAGGAGGGTTTGGCTGCTGTGTGCAGGAAGAGAAAAACATTTCATTTTGAACTTGAAAGCAAAACCAGGTTTCAAGTGAACGGCAGAGCAGCAGCGTCACTGGCAAAGTTTGCAGTTTGGGTGACCTGCACAGTTCCTTCACTGAAATGTAAAAATGTAGGCAAGAAAGGATATACAAAAAGGCCTTTTCCTGTGGTTTTCCTTTGAAGAAATGGGAGAACCTTCCCCAGATTTTGTGCAGCCATGAAATAGGCATTTTTGAAGTGAGGGCTGCAGGGGAAAGGGGGAACTTTCCCAGCGAGAGATGCTGGATCAATAGCTGTCTGCAAACTGGCTTTAGTGGTCTGAATATTATGGTGTTTCTGAAAAACATATTTTCAAGCCAAGTGATGCTGATTTACGCAGAGAAAAAAAAAACCCAAACAACTCTTCTTCAAACTTGAAAATGCTGCAAAACCTCAGCTTTGAAGCAAGGCTTGAGGATGCTGTGATGATCTCCTGATTTCTGTTTAGCCTGGCATACCCTGGCTTTTTTGGCCATCAGGAGCTGCTCCGCAATTCCACCTGGATTTTCTCTTTTTCTCCCTCCTTCAGGTGAAAGCTCACGCAGAGTCTCAGTGTTGAGTGGCAGGCGAAGATGCAGTGGCTGTTGCACCTCCACGGAGCCTGAACAAAGCCAGGAAATGGCTTTGCAGCCACCACAGCTTCACCAAGGCTGGTGCAATGCCGGCAGAGGTTGTAACTGGGGGAAATGTGCTCTGAGAAATGTCATTATATATAGCAGAGAGGAAGGGAACAGAGAAGTAACCAAGCGAGCCGGGTATCTTTTCGACTGCAGTGTGGTTTTCAGCCCCGCTTGCCCAATCACCTTTGTACCACAGGGCCCTCCTGCCATTGCCTTCACCAGGGCTGTGTAAAACAATAACACCAGTGCTTGACAGGAATAACCTCTGAGCCACACAACAGTGGAGTTTTCTTCATGAAACAAGTGGGGAAAAGGGTAAATAACTCCAGTTCAGCACAATGTGATGCACAGTTAAGATCTGCAGGTGTTCCAGCAGGTGGACTTGGGCACAGCCACGGGCCTGGCTGCTGTAGCAGGAGGGACTCATACTGACCCATCCAGGTCAGCCAGAGCCATTTTGAAGGGAAATCACAATTTAAAAGTAAAAGGAGTGGTTCATGTTGCCTGTTGGCATAAATGCAAAGTATGTAGGAGCAGGAAGTGTCTTTTTTTTTGTGCAGGGGAGTGTGCTCAGGTCAGGTTATCACCGAGGTGCATTTCTAGCTAGCAAAATAAGGGCTTGCTCCAGCAGTGTGACCATCCTACCTGGCAGGGGGAAACAATTTCATGCAGTTCAGTATCAGGTACTCAAGATCTTGCATTTTGTGTTTAACACTCTGTTAAACAACACCGAATCTTAAACCAGCATCCTTCCACCTACCACTCATGAAAATGCCAGATGCAGTGTGTGCATGGCGTTCTCATTTTGGCCTCAAAAACCTCATCAAAGTTCTCTGGGACTGGTGGACTGATCAGCTCTGCACAGGCTGGGGAAAATATCCTACAAGCCATCTGAATTGCCCTACTGGGGCTCTCAGTCAGTGTAATGATGTCTGCAGCACAGCCAGCTTTCTTGGAGAACAAAGTACAGTTTCCTTTTGTGCGCTGAACAAACAAACACTGGGTGGGAATTGGTCCTAACAGAAATCTTTTTTTATTTTTTAAATATCCAAGTCACTTTTTTTCTTTTTTTTTTTTTTTTTTAGAACACTGACCCTTAGGAATGCCTGTGACTGTTTTGTGAAACTCAGAAACTACAGATGTATCCATGTCGGGAACAGACAACCATAGCAATAACATCAAGGATAGTTCTGCGGTTAAAATTAAGCATAGAAATATTTGAAAACTGGCAGTCTGCCTAGTGCCAGAATTCATTATGAATTCAGTGTTTAGTATAGTTTAGGTTAGGAATCATCCTAAATACCCTTTCTCCTTTAATTAAATGAGAAGTCTGCCTTTAGGCTCTGCTTGCCATAAGTCATATTTTGGGCTGAGCTTGTCCTGCCTAGTAAATGGGAACACTGGAGTGAACAGGGGAGAGAGACAAAGAGAAGACTCTGAAGTATCTATCTTTGCTGCTTATCTGTCTCCAGGTACTGGCTCACTGAAAGTTTTCACCTTGACAGTGTCTTTCAACAATTCTTTTCCAGCTGTTGGGTGCTCAGTGCTTAACCAACAATCTGGACACAAATTTGTTGTTGTGCTGTAAATGGTCCTCATATAAAGCCACCTCCAGAATATACACAGGTAAACTGTAAAATGTAGGGAAGGAAGGTAAGGGAGATTTGTGGAGATGAGGGAGATGTAGGCTTGTACATGCAAATTCTCAAATTCTGCCCTGAAGCACATTGATTCATTTACTGAAATTGTGTCTACCAAAACTAAATCTATGTGGATATTTTTTGAAACAAGGATTAAAAATGTTAAGCAATGAACAATGCCTAGGATCATCAACATATATACTGAAGCCCTGCTCTAATAATTACCACTAATACTTCTGGAAATGCTGAACTTGATGCATGTATGCTAGTTTGGTTTCTAGAAATCTCTTCTAAAAAGTAAACACCACATCTTGAATTAGTTTAAACCCTCCATCTTCATAAACCGCAGTGGATACATTAAGTACATGAATATATATCTTAACGTGTTGTTAGAAATATAGATGTTGAAGTTCAAGGAGTTAATTAATATTTAAATTACTGTGTTTTAAAAAATTATAAACAGGACTAGTTGAGCAGGTTTAAACAGAGAAGACAATTTTATTGAGAGTAGATATGCAGTGATACCAGCTCCTAAAGCAAAAATACGTGAGCTCATCGTTTGCTAGATGCATCGAGCTGATTACTTCATTTATCTCTTCTGGTTTAGGCCTGCATGTTTGGAGTAATTAGACATTTTTTTTTTTCTAGAATAAGATGAGAAGTGGGAGAATAGCAGTAGCATCAATTACAAGAGACAGAATATGAACGTCTTAAATAAAATCACATCTTTGATGTCTGTACCCTGGTAAGAATTATCATCTATTCTATATATCCCAGTGTTATAAATATTTGTTACAAATATGTGTCCAAATTTACCCTAGTTATTTTCCTTAAATATTCCCCCATACTGCAGTGAATTTTTAACACAATTTAGAAAACTGGAGGCTGGTTCAACACTGTGCTTTGATGCAGGGCCTTGTTTGCCACTGGCCCAGTCACTGCTGATCCCTTCCTGGCTGTGTCCCATGGATCCAGTGCCTGCTCACTCTGGACCAGCAGCCTCTTCAGCCTGGTTTACAAATAAATAAATTTGAAATGTTAGTTTCATCTTACTGTGGAGAGTTGTGCACAGTGCCAGTCATGGCCATAGAAATCATGCATTGGTTGTAAAAATAAGCCTGGAAAGTAAATTTTTAAAATTCTTTATCTATATACATATATATTAATGTGCATCATATACACATGCACATATATACATGTATACTTGTTTGTGTTGACACTTCAAAGCCTTTGGGCTCTGTCTGTTTTGCATTTGTCACGTGTTTCATTTGTTTCTTTTTCCTCAGGTACCAGAGTGCCTTCACGTTTAGGGATGTAACTTTGTTCATGTGCCAGAAGTGGGGACTGAGGCCAAGTTTCTCCCTTCATGCAGGGCAGGTTGTCACACAGGAACCTGGAAAAGGCAGGTTCTGTCCATTCTGTGGAGATCCATGCAGAAATCACTCTACTCTGTGACCTCTTTCTGAAGACTAAGAATACAGGTTTACATGCCAGGAGCCTTCTGGGGAACTGCCTGTGAGTCAGCAAGTACCCAGGGGATGAACATGGCTTTCCTTTGTATTCTGAATAATCCATGTAAAATTTAAAGTTTTCTATCTTTCTCTGGAATGAAAGCCACTTTCTGTTTATACATTTAAAACTCTTTCGAGCACACAACTTTGCTGCATAGAAATGGGTCTGTCTTACCAATACTTTGAAATCCTGTAGTCTGTGTTTCCCATAAGCCTTCAAAAACTCAGCTGTCCCGAGGGCTTTCTGCTGGAGTAATTTAGCAGCTGTGCTGCGAAAATGGCAAGGTAAGCAGCCCAGCAGAAGATACAGTAGCCAAAATTCTTATCTCAAGACCCATTTCTTGGAGAATTGCATCAACTTCCCTCAGTCAGTAATGAGCCTTATTTATAAATTCACCTACAATACAGAAAGGAAACTCGTTGCAATGTTGTGGAGATCAAAGTTTCAATGTGCTTTTTTTCTCCTTCTCCTGCTTAGAGAACTGGAGTCAGTTTGCACGTGTCTGTGTCCCTCTTCTTTTAGCCGAGCCAAGCATGGTTGATAGCCTTGAGTATTTTTTTTAAAGCTGTTTCTAAAGATAAACATTTTACAAAACCTCCCAGAATGCAAGTATTCAACTTAATTTGCCCAGAGCAGTCCTGTTTGTCAGCAAGCTGCTCCTTTATAGGTGGGTTGAAGTTCCAGTTAGCTACATCATAAACAAATATATAACGAGAAACTTTTTCCATGGCCTAGGATGGAATCCCTGCCATACTGAGGTCTCTGCAAACAAAACCTTTATTGATTTAGTCAGATAACATTCAGAGGTTAATCCCAAATCTCCTGCTCCTTTTACACGAAGCATTCTACCACTGAAAAAATAGGAAGGAAAGTACATATACTAATGGAATAATCCCCAAAATGCCTGAGCACACTCACACCACCTTTAAGAATTGCATCATCAGCTTCTCAATGTTTGAGAAGCAGAAAGGAGATGGGCTTTGTCTACATGCAGAATTCAGTCTGCCTTCCCTTCCAGTTATGTTTTGTGATGTGACACAGTGCATGTGTTCTTCATCACCAGCTTGGCTGCAGCAGGTGAGTGCTTGGCTTCGTGTCAGGAACACAGCTGCCAGCCAGGAATTTTCCTCCACTCTTGTAAAACGTAGATTTATTTTCACTGGGCAGGCTGGGATTATACATACACATACACACACACACACAAATTTGTATATATGGCATATACACATAGAACATACACACACACATATGAATGTATATGAATACATATGAATATGTGGGTTGTTTAATAGACTATAAAATCCACCACAGTCCTATGGGTGTTTTCTTCCACTGAAGCAAAGGCCTAATCAGGAGAGGAAACAGAAGCTTATTACTCCACCCACCCCTGTAGCCTCTGCTAAAGCCATTTATCAGAATGTTTCTCAACCTTCTTGTGTTGGCAGCTTAAGGTTTTGCAACTTTTTAGGGGTTATGGGTGATTATGGTGGTGCTGGGGTGATGGCTGGACTAGGGGATATTGAAGATCTCTTCCAACCTCGATGATTTCATTAAGATGAAAGCCTAGAGAATTATTTTCTTAGTTTTATATTGTGGGATTGAAATGCTTTTTTAGGTCTTGGCAAATTTCAGACCTAACTTGCAGCATATCATTGTGGTGGTGGTGATGCTGACTGGATTTCACATTTGTCCCACTTTATAGTTGTCCTGTGACAGTCCCATAAATATTTCTAAAATAATCTCTTAAATGTATACCAAATACCACTGGCAGAATTGCAATAAACAGTTCTTACTGGCCCAAGAGGTTTCTAATCCAAGTTCAGTAAACAATCCCAAACCTAAACCATTTCTCTGAAGGTGAGTTTATTCTCTTAATGAGACTTCACCTGAAACCTATCATATTTAAACATATTGATTGTAGGCCTCTGCTGTCAACAAAATGAAGCAGGCTCATTCCAAGCAATATCTGCTGTAATTTAGACTGAACTGCTGAAAACAGTACTTAGCATTATAGATGTAAACCTTGCAATAGTAAATAAAGCAGAAATCTTAGCTGGAACCACAATATTCATTATCTGAAGCCAGAAATCAAGCTTCACTTGCACCCTTTTGTGCAGTAAATTATCCAATTTCTCTCAGATAAAGCTGACTGCCTTAACATAGCTAAAACCCAAATTTATTCTGACTGCATTTATTAAAATCTATGCTTACATGCTGCTCTGGTTTGACTGAGTAACTAACTTTTAACCTCCTTTAGACATCTTTTACTGCATCACATAGTGAAAAATACAATGACTGCTTGACAAAATAAACTGGACCTCTGTGGTACAAAAATAAGGGATATGCAAATGCAATTTAAAAATAATTTCTTACGAAAAAAAAATCAAGGATAAGATAAGCAGAATAAACAGCAAAATATATATATATATTATAATTCATCCAGGAAGTCCCATTTCCTGCAATCACTTAGAGGGAAAAAAACTTTCTAAAGTTTCTTAATTCAAAAATTATAGCTAGAAACTTAAACTCCAATACAAATAAACAAGAAAACCAACTAAAGCAAAAACAAGCCCCCAAATATAACAATTATGTCCCAGACAAGTTAAGCTGATGATTGTTATGGGGCCTGTTTATGTCAGTTCATTTTGGCTGTGGTTTTTTTTTCGGTTGTTTTTATTTTAATTTTTTTTTTATTTTATGGTGATGTAGCTATTGTTTCAGGGTTCTTTTTTATCTGAGATTTTTGCTGTGTCTGCATGGCACTGGCAGTTTTCTGCATGGGACAATAGTGGTCTTGTCTTTAGAGAATTTCCCTTCATTTAGGAAGCTTTATTCGGACAGAGCATCACTTGTTAGCCAAATTTAGAAAATTTGGGAGGTCCATAAAGATTGTGCAGACACAAATATGTCTGTATTTCACTCTTAAAGCACTTCACCGCTTTTAAGATCCACCACTGGAAACCACTTATTTGAAAACTAAACCTCAATGTCGAGGCCGATTTGTTAACTTTTTCACAACACATTTTGTTTCTGCCTGCCCAAGTGTTGCTTAGACTTCCTGATTTCAAAATCTGGCCGGGAACTCAAATGGCCTTTCTGGAAAAGTTGCCCCAAAAGCACAGGGGTAACCACGCCACACGCTGCTGTTTTTCAGCCCCGTTCTTATTTTCCCTTTGGACAGAGTGGGTGTGTTTTTACTGCACTTTTATTACCGTATTTTTACCAGATTTCGGCTTTGTCGAGTGCTTGAGGTGCAGGGCTGGAGGGAGCGCAGCCTTGTTGTTCTGTCAGCGCAGGAACACTTGTCCTCTGACGGCTTCAAAAGCCTCCTCTGTTTTTTTGCCCGTTTTTATTTTTCTTTTGAAGACAGTCGGGTGTTCTTACTGCCTTTTCACCGCATTTTTACCACATTTTGGCTTTGTTTAGTGCCGGAGGGAGCACAGCCTGTCGTTGGGTCCGTGTAGGAGCGAGCACTCGCTGCCTCTCCACCTCCGCTTTTTCGCCCTTTTTAATTTTTCTTTTTGAGCGAGAGGAGGTGTTGTTTTCTGCATTTTTACCACATTTTGGCACTGCTGAGTGCCGCAGGTGTAGGGCTGGAAGGAACACAGGCTGTTGTTCGGACGGCGTTAGGAGCACTCACGGTCTCGCCGCCCCCGGCGCTACGAGTGCTCCGTACACAAAACCGAGGGTTTTGTTTACGCGGGCGGCAGGGTCTGGGTGGCGCGGGCGGTCTGAGCCTGCCCCCATCGCCACGACAGCGACCTTCCCGCCCCGCTCTCCCTCCCCTCCCGCCATCGCGTCCCGTGAGGGGCGGGATAGAAGAGGGGGGCCGGGGGGGGCCGAGCGCGCCCCTTCCCCCNCCCGAGCGCGCCCCTTCCCCCCCCACCCCCCATTTTCCCTCACGGGGGGGCGGTGCCGGGCGCGCGCCCCGGGGCGGGGAGGGCGGACCGCGCCATCGCCGGCACAGCCAATGGCGCGCGGCCACCCCGCGATTCAAACGGCGCGTCCCGGCCAATGGGCGCGCTTGGCGGGCGGGGGAGGGGGCGGGGCCGTGCG